>JAJOOS010005202.1:0-28054 GCA_029582725.1 Solanum chiquidenum | reverse complement strand
GGCCCCCAGCCCCCGCCACCCCATCAATTTCACTTTTTAAAAAAATATATTTTTGGAAAGTATTTCAAATTTTATTTTATTTTATTTTATTTTATTTTTTATGCCACCCCTATACCCTATCCCCCCCACGCCACCCCCACCTAGGCCACCCCGTAATTTTTTTTCAAAAAATATTTCAATTTTTTTTTCATTTTTACGCCAACCCTACCTCCACCCCCCCCCCCCATCCAGGCCATTCCCATTATTTTTTTTGGGAAATATTTCAAACTTTTAAAATTATCATTTTTTATGTCACCTCCACCTCCACCCTGACCCCACCCCCCGTCAATTTTTTTCTCAGGTCCTGGGTCAAATGTTAGGGTAGAATTTTGGAACGGTCATTAGGGTCTTGTCCTAGTTTGGCTATCGGGGTTGGGTCCTAGATCAATTATCGGGGTTGATTTTTGGATAAGAAATTATTTTCCTAAATAGTATTTTCTTAGTCCCAAGCCAAAAATAAAAGATATTTACTGAAAATATTTTTCATTCACCAACCAAACATTAAAAAATATTTTTCAGAAAATATTTTCTACTCTCCAACCGAACATGAGAAAATAAGTTAGAAATGCACTTGTTTTCCAATAAAACATTTTCTATGAAAACATTTTTCTTCATACCAAACACACCCTAAATTTTGTTATAATTTAGGGTGTGTTTAGTATGAAGGAAAACATATTGGTTTGCTTAAATGTTTTGGAAAATATTTTCCAAATCAACTCATTTTCCTCAAATTTAAGGAAAATGACTCCCCTTCAAAGATTAAGGAAATCATTTTCCAAAATTCTATTTCATCCTTCAATATATTTTTTTCTTACCCTGTCCCATACCCGACCCTTCCCATCAAAAAAAATAATATAAAATTTAAAATATATATTTTTATCCCTACCCCTAAACCAGCCCCCCTCCCCAAGCAAAATAAATAAATAAATAACAATTTATTTTTGAAAAACATTAAAATTTTAAGATTTTTTTACCTCACCCAACACCTACCACCCCTACCCCCTACCCCCATAATATATTTTTTTTGGTCAAATATTTCAAAAAAAAAATTATGCCATCCCCACTCCCCACCTAGGGTGCCATCTGTCAATCCAACCCTACCCCCCCCCTTCAATTTTTTTATTTTTTAAAATTGTTTTTGAAAAATATTTCAAATTTACATTTTTTTCAGTTTTTATGCTGCCCCCATCCCTCCTCCCCCCGGCCGCCCCCCACCTAGGCCACCCTCCGCCATTTTTTTTTTAAAAAAAATTGTTTCTGAAAACCATTTCAAATTTAAAAGAATTTCATTTTTTACGCCACCCCCCAACCACCCAATAAATATTTTTTTAAATTGTGTTTGGAAAATATTTCAAAATATTTATTTATTTTCATTTTTTATGCCACCCCACCCTTATGCCCTCCCCCCACCCGCCGCCCTCCTCCCCATCAAAAAAATAAAATTTAAATTTTTGAAAAATATTTCAAATTTTTTAAATTTGATTTTTACGCCACCCTAACCCTACCCCACCCATCCCCCAACCACGATTTTTTTTAAAAAAATATTTTTGAAAATAATTCAAAATTTTAAAATTTCATTTTTTACTTCACCGGTCAGAAATTAATCTTCTAAAGAGAATTTTATAGTTTCAAGCAAAAAAAAAATAAAATTCTGGAAATATTTAGAAGATGGAGAAGAAGGGTGTGGTGAGACACCATTTGGTTGAAGGTTTTGCAGACTTGCTACCCATCGTGTGCTTGACGTACTATTGTTGGGCCACACTTGTCGATAAGCTACTAACATTAGCTTCATTATGCACTTGACATTGAAATTATCTTCCCAAAGAAAGGATAGATTGATTCTTTATTACACAAAATTAAGAATTGAGGTATGTAAAGCTAAAACCTCTTCCGCAGCTAAGGCAGAACTTCCATGTCATATGTTTCTCTTAATGAGTCAAAAGGACATTAGACTACACATGAAAAGAGTCCTTACATGCTACAAGCTTCATTTTAACATGTTTCCATCTCTTAAATTGAGCTTTCGCATCACTTGATACAATCTCATAAGCCCTCGAGTTGTCCATGTTTATATATTTGAATACATATCCCTCTATTATAAGATGTCTAGTTCCTCTAAGTTAAGATGAATAATGTAACTAGCTTAATCAGTGGAGGATCTAGGATCTTAGGCTCGTGGGTGCTCACTTCTATTATTATAAAGCTACTATAAATCACATAGTATAATTATATAAGTGTACAATTATTTAAACGTTATAGTTAAAAACTCTTCATTTCTTAGAAAAACTAAAATACCTTGATGGATTTTTAACCACCCAATATTTTACAAGAAAACAATGATTTTTTTTTATCAAAAAAAATTAAATCATAAGAAACTACATAAAATATAAGAGAAAATTTGAAACTAAAGGTAAAGTAAATAAAGTATAAATGGAGGAGAAGGAAGTTGAAACAAAATTTAAAGGAAAATCATAAATAAAGTCTAAGAATTATATGGGAGAAAAAGAAGGAAATATTTAAGGGAAAATTATATAAAATTGCAAACTATTAATTAAAATTAAATGTTATAGTCATAGTTTATTTTATTTGTAATTCGCAGCAAACATCCCATTTTTTTGTCATCTGATTCGGTATACAATTAGCCATTTTCGGTATACAATTAGCCATTTTATACATTTCGGTATAAAATGTATAAAATGCGTTTGTGTTTGTATGAAGCGAGAGAAAAGTGTATATACAAATACAAATACATATATTTTCGTCCTATACACTTATAATTATACAAATACAGATCTTATTATACAAATTATAATGTATAAATGAATTTGTACAAAACTGAACAATTTGTATAAAATTGGATGTTCTAGCGAATTATACAAATAAAAAACTCCAATAGCAAACATGAAATTTGCTATGGAGCACAATTATGCAAACTATAACTATAGCATACAAATATGATTTTTATATTTGCTATATGTGAAAGTTGCTCAATATTTAACTATAAAGTAGAAAAATATACATAAGTTGAGTAATAAAAATATTTGGAGGAACTGGCTTTCGAACCCTCACCATGCTTAAAAGTGATGGCTTTAAGTTGGTTGCTAAACCAACACACCCATCAAGTTTCTTGATCAGTAGGTGCTGATTTATTAATATATCTATCTTACAAAAAGTTTCTATATAAATATATAAATTTACGTCAGGGTTAATGGGTGCTCGAGCACCCAAAATGTTATATGTGGGTCCTCCCCTGAGCTTAATAGATTAGTGTTTAATGTAACTAGTTAAACGGATCAGTTCCTAGTGTATCTAGCTTAACATATCAGTTCCTAGTGTAACTAACTTAACTAATCGACTCATAGTGTAACGTTCTTGTCACGACTCGAGCCTACACCCTGGACGTGGCCGGCACTCGAGAAACATTTCTGGTCCCCAAGCGTACCCTCATCTTGGCTGACTACAAGCGTAAGACTAACTCAAGCATACAAAGCTTAAAACAGAATAAAATTCATTAAAACTCAAATAATGAACTCAGAATATAATCATATATTCAACTAGCCAAAACTAGGCAACTCAAGTCTTTAAAATATTTAACAAAATAAATGAAACAGACTCCTCAAATAATACTGTCTATATATGAAACCTCTAAATGACAAAGATGGAAATCGGGACAAGACTCACGACATCCTGACAAAAATGAAAAGTAAATAAAATCCTCCGGAAGCAAGGAGGCTCACCATAGCTAACTCGAACTCCATGTGGTATCAACGCAGCTTCTATTGATGACCATGAATACATGTATCTGCATCATGAAACGATGCAGGCCAAATGGCTCAGTACGTGGAATGTACAAGCATGTAAGGGGAATTCTAAAACATAAACATAAGCTTGAACTTGATAAAAAAGAAACATACTTACCTCCTCTCAACTCACTCAACTCAACTCAAGTCAAGACTAAGATACTCAACTCAAAGATTAGATACTCAACTCAAAGGTACTCAACTCAAGATACTCAAGGATAAAGCAACAGTAAAAGATGCAATATATATGAAATTTTTTTAAAACAGTAGTTAGCAACTCAATGTATTGAAGAATACAATAACAACGCAATTAGTATATATAAATAAAATATAACTCTGTGGGAGATTCTCTTACCGACAACCATCACTATGAGCTATGTAATGATACAACGTCTCGCCCATGCTTCCAGAACTGTCCTATACTTTGTCGGGGTATAGAGCCTACTCAACTAAGTGGATCCACTAGTCTATGCTAAAAAGCATTAAGAAATCATCTAAAAAGTATGACGATTTCTACCCACGATGGCTACATGGTTTATGGAGACTTGAGTTATTATGAACTCGTTCCCATATCAGTGCTCAATACTACTCTCAAAATGTACTCAACTCATATACTTAAAAACATAACTCTTAAAAGAGATGAAACTCAAAACTACTCATGAAAACTCATTTGGAAATCGGTGTTTCCTCTCATCTTAAATGTGAAAACATTTGCTCTTTGGGAGTACTTAGTCTCATACATCATTTTAAAGAAAATAAACTCGACTCTACTCTTTCTCAACTCAAGTGCTCAAGTCTTAAAACAAGTTTAGAAAAAATTGTAAAAGACTTCTCAAAATAAGGTTCATGCCGAATTATGGATGTGAACGACTCAATTCAAGGTTTTTAATAATCATACATAGAACTCAATACTCGAAACTCAACAACTCAGAACTCAAGAACTTCAATGATACTTACTTATGTCAAGAATGCTCAACTCATAGAGCTCATGTGGAAATTATGGGCATGAACTACTCAACTCAAGGACTCAAAGATACTTCTCATCTCAAGACTGCTCGAATCATAGGGTTCATGCGGAATTATGGGCATGGACAACTCAACTCATGGACTTCATGGGTAATATGTAATAGTCCCATGATTAGGAATAAAATCTCAAAAGGGATTAGGAATCCAATACTCAAGACTTAGAACTTGAAGATACTACTCCTCTAAAAAATACTCAACTTATGGAGTTCATGGAGAATTATTGGACATGAAAGACTCGACTCAAGGGTATGAATAATAATATGGAACTCATGTATACGACTCTTCTCATTCTCATACTTACTTCCTCAAAACTTAACTCAAAATCGATAGTTGATCTCAAAGGATTCTCAATTGAACTCAAAGGTTTCTTGAACTCTACTCTTAACTCTCTCTTGAATTTGAATTATGAATTCAAGAGTTATGGTTCATGATACGAAGGATCTCGTAATGATAAAGTAGACTCATGAATAAATTCTCATACTCACTTGCTCGAGTCTTGAAACAAGTTATTAAAAATTGTAGAAGACTCCTCAAAAGACTCAAAGGGACTCTCTAAAAAATGTTCGAAAGAACTCTCAAGACTTAACTTTTAGATCTACCTTGAATTTCAATTATGAATTCAAGGTTATGATTTGTGGTAGGAAAGATATTGTGATGATTAAAAGTGTTTTAGATAGTTAATCATGAGAAATGGTTGAAAAATACTATCTGGGGAGCAAGTTCGCGACGCGGAGATGAATTAAAATTTTTGGTCGAAATAATTTTTGAAATGGTGGAGTCTTCGTTCTCTCTATGACGCGGAGAGAAAAAATTTCACTCTGAAGGAACAGGTCCGCGTCGCGGACCTGGTACCTATTTTCTGTCCAACATTTTCTTTCTCGTTTTCTAACCCTAATTCGCCTAAATTTGATTTTTTTTCTCAATTTATTTTTAGATTCAGATACACAATACATGTACACAAGAATATAATCAAACACAACTCTAAAATCGAAACGATTTCCTCAAGAACTCATCAATTTCATCTTAACTCAAGAACGAAAGCCAATTTCAAGAACATCAAACCTTCATCTTTTTAGAACGAATTTAACACTGAAATTAACATGATTGGAGTGTGGGTGAACAAACCCAACACTATGGAAGCTTACATACCTCTTAGGGATCAAACCCATGGTGAAAATCCGCAACAAAACTCAAGAACCTCGACGTACGCCTTGATCCTTTCCTCTTTTCTCTTCTTGAACTCTCAACTAAAACCCTAGGCGTATATTAGGATTATAAAACTGAACCCAATCATATTAGACCCTTAAAACCTTACTAAAAATGAATTAAATCTGGTTGGGTAAGGAAAAGACCAAAATACCCCTTACTATTTTCGGATAACTTTCCTTAATTGGACAACTTTGACTTCAAAAGGGCACATCTCACTCATCCGACCTAGAAACTTAGCAAATTTGGTGGCGTTGGAAAGATAATTCAAATACATTTCATTTGATATCTTATGGTCCACCTAACTCATCATGTACTGAAGGTTATGGTCGTTTGAAGTTGACCCAAAACTTAAAGGAACTTAGGAATGACTTGGATGAACTCTCTTTAGTTCTTCTTGGAACTCAAGGTGCTACATCTAGTAACCTTAATACTCAATAAATTTTCAATTCCTCGGTAAACATCCTACTCACTACGAAAAATGGTTCAAGTTTTAGCTCAAAATATTTCGGGGGTGTTACAATTCTTAACGATCAAATATAATAAATTGTAGTAGTCTCTGCCTTTTCAAACAGAGAATAAGAATCCTGACTATAAAAAGAGACGGAAGAAAAAGTAGTGTCACTTAAAACATGAATAAGAAGAATAAAAAAAACATGAATAATCTGAACCAAAAGCGCACAATCCAGGTTTCTTCTTCTCATGTCTCCAAGGTCACCCCATAGAAATTTGACTGATCCAGATGAATTTGTAGCGGTAGTGGTGATGTGTTTGATTGCCACCACAGTACGAAGTGAATGATCCATGTTAAATAACTTCGACATTATCATCTCAGTCTTTTCCAAATTTTTAATCAATCAAATAAAATTCTTCAAACTTACTACCACAAATTGTTATCACAAGTCACAAGTTTTCCATTGATAGCCACATAGAATTTCTAGGTTTCACCCCAACCTCCCAAAATAAAAGACAAGAAAAGGGCTTGGAATGAGCTAGTTGTAGATTTACCATATCGAGGGAGAAAGCAGAACATTGCCTTAGCATAGCACAAGAAATAAAAGGAAGTAGGAATAAACTTACCTTGAGCTATTATCTCCAAGGTCGTGGAGCCAAACTACCATTGCCTTGTAGTATGTTGGAGTTGCACCATATAAGTTGTTAGAGTATACAATTTATATATGCAGCGGAAGCATAATACATGATCACAAAAAACCAATAATGTTACCTCTTCCGGAACACTCCTTTTCTTTTTTGAAAATCGATTAATTAATCAGGAGCAATAGGGACCGCAAACTTATTAACTGAGGCTTCCAATTATGATATTGATTCACAAATGAATGAATTATAATATCACAATAAATTATAAATTATTTCACTAAAAAATTGTAATTGCACTCCTCGATTTAAATTCAAAATCTACCATTAAATCTTATTTAATCCCGCATGTTAGAATTACTGACACCAATCAATTAAATCAATTTTTCTAAAAAATTTCATTGACTAATTTAATTCTTTATTATTATACTTAAATTATTTCACATGAAAGATATAAAATCCACCTGCATGGTTTTCACATGAAAACTTATAAGTAACCATAAAGGGGTGTCTTCTATCTCAAGTCCGAGACATGGTTCTATCAATTAATTATTATTTCACTAATGTGATTTGTCATTACCCAATTTATTAGGAATATATTGACTTATAATAGAGTATCTTTTAATAGATTAAAACAATAAGTCAAACTACATTGATCATAATAATTATATCAAGATTAAGACTTAAGAGTATTATAAGTACACGTAATGGACTAGAGAAGTTGTTTATAAATATTCAGAACATAAGCGAACATCTCTAATTGGTCGGTTCAATACACATGGAATGTACTAATTCAAGAAGTTGAAATTTTACCATTCTCATAATTAAGATCGAATTATATTTAATATTGTGTTACAATAATCAAGATGTCCGTCCAACTTCATCTTTGATTGTGATCATTTAATTTATAACCTATAAGAACCGACAGTTTTAATTTCCGCGTGTGAATTAAATAACTTCATACACAAAAATTGTCTACTATATAAGTATTGGACACACATATTAACACAATGGTCTATCTAAATAAATACTTGAATATTAAATAAAATGAAATAAATAGTTTTTACAAAGATTAAATAAAATACTATAACTCAACCACATGGTAAATAGTATATCCCAACATAAGTATGTTCAAAGTCTAATTGCGTTACAATAGAACTCGCACTCTTACCTGTACATTGTATCAGGACGGCTCAATGTCTTTAAAAATGAGGCATCTGTCATAGGTACCCAAGTTTGAAGGACTCAATTTATTAGTAATAATAAAACTATTATAAGACTTTTTTAACAAAAAAAAAACTATATCTTTTAATTTATTTATCTTTTTTTAGTTTTTTTAGAAACATTAAAAAATGTTTCTCTCCTTTTTATCAAATTTTAAATTTAACTTTCACATAATAGGTTTAAAACCACAAGATGAAAAAATATTTTGATATATATAAAGAATAAGAATCCAGACTACAATGAAAGACAAAAGAAAAAATAGTGTCACTTAAAACATGAATAAGAAAAACAATAAAAAAAACATGAATAAGAGGAATCTAAACCAAAAGGATGTGATTCAGGTTTCTTCTTCTCATGTCTCTAAGGTTACCGGTAGAAATTTGATTGATACGGATGAATTGATAGCGGTAGTGGTGACTTTTTTGAGTGCCACCGCAGTACAAAGTGAAGGATCCATGTTAAATAGCTTCAACATTATCATGTTTCAGGCTTTTAATCAATCAAATAAAATTTTCATCAATCATAAGCTCGGCCAAAGGTGGGGTGTTTAAGGTAAATCCTATTTTAATTATTCAAGGGTGGGGATGGTTTATATTAGTTATTTAGACATATATAAGTAGTTATTAACTATTAACCACCTCTTTTAACACTTCATAACTCACAAGACTCAAATTAGAAACCAACTCTCCTCTCCAAAACTTCTCTCTCTAAGACTCCATTGAAGGGCAAGAACAAAGTCAATCTAGGGGGTTCAAGAAGCAGACTTCTTCTCCAATTTCTTGTGGAAATCAAGATAAGGTATGGATGCTTTTCATATTTGAGAAGTTATCACCAAAGAGCCCCTTCAAACTATGTTTGTAAGAGTCCAATTCCCCCCAAAACCTAGGGCTTTCAATCTATGTCATGGGTCTTTCTCCAAAACATTTCCAATTGTTTACTTATGGTTTATTATGATTGATTATGATGATATATGATTGGAATAATGGAGTATTGTTGGATTTTGATGAAAATCTCCCTTGGACCCATGATTCCCCATCTTTCTAAATTATGAACTAAGGTGTGGCTTGATTGATCATGGAAGCTTGACAATTGACTATGTTTACATGTATTAAGTTGTTTAATCATGATATCCTTCTATCTAATGTGATAATTCTAGAAGTTAGGGTTAATCTTGATTCATAGCTTTGAAGGGCAACTTATTAGGGTTTGTGTATGTTGATGAGGATTGCATATGAACTCATGATTCACTTAGATAGTGATGAACCTATGCCTATTGTGTATTTGTGGTATTGATGCAATATCTTTCTCCCATATACCCTTACACATGACTATGCATGAAAGGTCTATGATTATGATATTATTGTTGTGTTGATTGAAAGGTCATTCTCATGAAACACTATAAACATGATGTGAAAGGTTTACTCACTTACTAATGATTCTAAGGTTGAAAGGACATTCTCACCTAATGAATCCATGAGATACCAGGATACTATGTTGGTTTGAGTACTAGGCATTCTTCCATAAACATGAATATAAAGTAAAGACTTAACATGAATATAAAAGGGAATTAAGCTTAGCACCAAGAAGATATGAAAATGATAAGGAAGCTTTTACGTCAGTTAGTCCGGATTTCCAAGACATGTATCTCATGAGATGGAAACCTTTTACCTCAGTTAGTCAGGGTTTCTAGTAGCAATCTCCTTATCCCATAACTATGTGCCCACATAGGTCTTTAGCTAGTGGATCCACCTAAATGCTAAACATGTTAGTTCTACCTTAGGCAAGTAGAACACTTCTTTTCGGTGTGGGGCAAGACACCGAATTCCATGTAGCTCACATGGTCTATGTCGGTTAAGGCTATATTTCCCTATATGACAAGAACATGATCCATGACATGACAAGAACATGAATATGATCTATACCTATGACTTCTTAACGAGTTTTGCTTAGTGTGAGTGGGGGTATGGGACCTCACTTGTACATTGCACAAGTAGACTTATAAAGGGATTATGGTGTGGTTTCCTTATGCCATGAAGATATGTGAATCTATGTATGTATGATATGATTTGTTGCCATGAATGATGTACCTTATTATGAACTATGAACATGAATGTCTCCTTGTCTATGAGTGTTGGCTATGGATGAGGTCAAGGTAAGTTATGCATGACTATGGTAGTATAGGGTTGCTTATGATATGGCTTGACTATGTAATTACTCTAAATGTGCATGATGGCTTTTAAACTTGATAAAGGCATGATTTCAACTAAATGTCCCTTTTATGCATGTTTAAGGATTTTTGTGCATGGCTTCCATACTTGGTGTATTATTTGTGCTAACCCATATTCTCTACATTTTCTTATAAGTGTAGGTTCCGATCGTTGAGGTATACTTCTTCTTTAAAGTGAAGCTTGGGTTGACTATTTCCTAAGCTTGGTGAGTCCTCATGGTTCGAGGACAAGATGTTGTTCTTTTCTAGCTTCGATTGTACTTTCTATTTTCAAGACTATGATGTAAAGGGATATGTCCCTAAAGTTTGTACTCGATTGTATTAGATGATTTCTTTGATTATGTAGTAAGTGACAAACTCTTCAAACTTAATACCACAAACAGTCATCACAAGTTTTTCATTGATAGCCACATCAAATTTCTAGCATTCACCCACATTCCCAAAATAAAAGACAAGAAAATAGATTGGTATGAACTAGTCGTAGATTTACCATATCGAGGGGAAAATAGAACACTTCCTTAGCACAAGATGTAAAAGGAAGTATGAATAAACTTACCTTGAGTTATTATATACAAGGCCATGGATCCCTAACTAAACTATAGTAGCCTTGTGTGTACGTTGGAGTTGCACCACAAAATTATATTCAGCGTCTAATTGAGTTACAATAAAACTAGCACTTTTATTTGTACATTGTATTAGGGCGGCTCAATATGTCTTTAAAAATGAGAAAATGAGCCATCTGTCATAGGCCCCAAATTTGAAGGCCCCAATTTTTTTTAGTAATAATAAAACTATTATAAGCCTCTTTTAACAAAAAAAATTATACCATATCTTTTAATTTATTTACCTTTTTTTTAGTTCATTTTGAATTATTAAAGAATGTTCTTTTTTTTGTTAAATTTTAAATTTAATTTTCACATGATATGTTTAAAATTATAAGATTAAAAAATATTTTGGTATGTATCTGAGAAATTAAAAAAAAATTATTAAAAAGAAATTAAAAAAATTGCATCTGAAAAATAAAATAAAAACTAAAAATTTAGTCTCCAATTTATTTTTAACTTTAGGGCACTAAGGTTGGATAATTACAAGTATTTCTCATAAGATCAATTGAAAGAAGTAAAATAAGTAAAGTAGGAAAAAATAGCTTATCTTGCTCTCCTTCACATTTCCATTTTTTTCCACATTTTATTTTTTACTCTATATAATAAGAGGGAATGGGAGAGGAGCTTGGGGTCAAGAGGATAGTTTGGTAATTTAGTAAAATTTTTGACAAATTTCTCCTGGTCACTTCAAATAATATTGTCGAATTGTGGGCCAAATAAAATTCAATCTGCAGCTTCATCTATTTTGCTCTACCATTGATGACCATGTAGGGCTTTCTAGGGAGAGTTCTCTAGTCTAGATATATGTTTGCTTATTTGTTTATTTTGGTCATATTATCATTTTTTTTACTTGGTTATAATTATTGTTCCAAATATTATCATAGTAACAAATTATTAATATGAAATTGAAAAAGTAAATTATATGACTATAATATTTGGACTTCAGAAAAACTATGGGGAAAGTACAACAAACTACTATCTTTTCAAGATAACTTTTTATATGCTATGTATCTATAAAAAATAGTTCTAAAAATCATGTTAGAATATTAAAAAATTTGTTAACTTCCGTAATTCGATCTATATTGTATAATTGAGATTGAGGGAGTAACATATATTATTTAAAAATTACATTGAAAGTACTAAAAATCACAATAATTAACAACTTAAAATATTTGAAATATATATTAAAATGCGATTAACTCTCAAAATTTCACTTGCGTCACATAAATTGGTACAAAGATAGTAACATAAATTATTTGAAAATTACGTTAAGAGTATTATAAATCACAACTTAAAGTATTTAAAAACATATTAAAAAGTTGATTAACTCTCAAAATTTTACATGTGCTACATAAACTGAAACAAGGGAAATAACATTATTATTTAATAATTAAGTACTTAAAATATTTAAAATTTCACATGTGTCACATAGTCATGTAGATCACAATAATTAACAACTAAAAATATTTTAAAAAATATATTACAAAATTAATTAACTCTCAAAATTTCACATGTACCACAAATATTATTCAAAAAGTATGTTACAAATATTATAAAAATAATTAACAATAAAAAATATTTAAAAATTTAATTGAATCTTCTAATTCTATCAGTATCATATAAATTAAAACAAAATAAACTAATATATCCCGGGCTTTTTACCTAGTATGATTTAGAAACAATAGGCATCTAGGTTTTACTTTATCTGTCAGTCTAATGGCAGACTTTCAGTTAAAAGTGTAATATCAGCATTGGTGATATCTCCCTGAGGGTGAGGGTAGGGCTGTTCAAAACCGAATCGAAATCGATAACCCAAACTAAAAAATGTTATTAGTTTATCAGTAATGGGTTATTGGTTTAGCGATCAAATAACGGTTTTGATTTTTTTTGTTATCGGGTTATCGGTTCTTAACGGTTTGAGATTTTTTTTTAATGGGTTAACCGATAACCCGATAGTAAATGAAATAACTATATTTATACCATTTTGTATATAAAGTACTTGACTTAGTTTAGTTTTATACTTTTATTTCTGGCTATCTCATAATCTTGGTTATTCTACAATGTAAAAGTGTTTGCTTTTAAGCAAGATGCAACGTGTGAACTGTACATGATTCATTCAATTTGTCACCTTGTTTATAAGTGATTTTTTATTAATTTATTTTTGTGTCAAATCTTAACGGTTAAACCGATAACGATCAATAACCGATAAACCAATAACCGATAAGACAATATCTTAATAGTTCTATAACGGTTTTGCATCTCTATAAACCGATAACCAATAAGTCAAACCAATATACTTCAACACAGAACTGAACCGGCCGATACACAGCCTTACTTGAGGGGGTTGCACCTGTGAATTGGGAGATTCTTGACCTTGAGGATTAACATTCCTCCTAGAAGGACGTCCTCGAACAGCTCTTCGTAGAAGCAAGATCTGAAAAGACACGCGTAAGCACGAGTAAGAGGAAACTTTTATAGAGTTGAACTCTTTCGCACGAACAAGAGTAAGAAGAAAGTTAAATGTTCCTAAATGTTGTAGCCTCTTAATTATAGATGTGGCGCGCTTCACACCGATAAAAACGACTCTACAAACACACCTTCATAGACACCCTAGGACTCTTGAACTCTGTGCAATGATACTAGGTTTGTCACGTCTCGAGCCTACACCTTAGACGTGGACGACACTCAAAAACCATTTCTAGCCCCCGAGCAAACTGTAACGACTTGTTTTCGTCGTTATAGAAAAGTCAATGAGGAAAGAATTTGGGCCAGAAAACTTTTGAATAGAGACTTTGAAATTTCTTGCCTAGTCTAGATTTGGACAAAATCTGAGTCAGGTAAGGTCCAGGGAAATTTGGTAATATATGGGGGATTTAAAAATGAATTTTATCACATGAATGGATAGCCAAGACGTTAAGAAGCCCGTACGGCTTTACAGAATCGAATTCGGGCGAGTAGAACTGATGTTGGTGTGAAAGGGTAGTCTTTGAACGTCAAGGGTTGAAGGTGTGTTGCGAAATGGGAGCTTGGAACTCAAATTCTGACCTTCTGTTTCCGTGCAAGCCGCTCGAGCGGGGTTAGTTCCGCCAGGGCGGGGCCACTGTTGCGGGAAAATCGCGACTAAATTAGGTAAAAACTCCAAAAACATTATTTTCTGCAATACTTCGTTCTTGAGAGCTAAGGGACGACCCAGGGCATTTTCTTGACAGTTTTCCACGACTTCTAGCACTAAAGGTAAGATTATTACTCCCCTAATCCATTTTTCGATCTGTAGAACTTAGAAACTTGGGTGATTATCATTGGGGGAGAATTTTGGCCTGGAATTAATGGTGGGAAAAGCCCTAATTAAACATTAGGATCTTGGGTTTGGCCATCGATTTATATATTGTTTATTATCCAGGTAAATTAGGCCTTGTTTATTGATTCTTGCGTTAAATTACTTGTTTTAGACCAAGAACAAGTGGAAAGAATCCAGAAAGAGAAGGCTCGAGTGTCTTAGGAGGATTCAAGCTTGGTTTCGAGGTAGGAGATGGTTTGATTTCCTATTTGTGTGATATATGCCGATAATTGCTTCATTGTACACATGGATGTATGTGAATAAGACAATGTAGATCAAATCAAATGAAAATGAGTATGAATGAGCAATTACATGCCATGAACCCATTACTTGATTGTATGACTATGAGTATTGTTCATTATGGGTGTGATTGTGCTGATTGGATCGGGTGTCACATTCCGACACAGATATTAGATCGGGTGTCACGTTCCAACACATATATTGGATCAGGTGCCATATTCTGACACATATATTGGATCGGGTGTCACATTCCGACACATATAATGGATCGGGTGTCACGTTCTGACACATGTATATTGGATCGAGTGTCACGTTCTGACACACTAACAGTTTGGGTGTGGGTTCCCTTAGAGGACCACTGTGATTAATACATTCATGTCTAATTGTCGTTAATATTGGAAACTGTATGTTGCTCTTGAAATGATAAGTGACCTATGTATTATGTATATGTGTGTTTATTGTGTTGTAACTGCTTGCCTATGTTTCGCTTATCGATAGCCGTGTGATCCTACCAGTACACTGATTGTGTACTGATACTGCACTTGCTCATTCTTTGTTAAGTACAGGGCATCTTCAGGCGGCTACTGACAGACCTCAGTTAGGAGATCAATGATCGAGACCGAATTCAAGGGCGAGACAGTTCTTTCAGGTTGCCATGGGTCCTTTCGTGCTTTGCCTTGATTCCAATTGGTATCTGATAATGTAAATTGGTATCTAATCTCTTTCACTCTTCTGCGGACAGATGGTTAACACATGTTTCAATGGCGTCAGGCCCATAGCTCCCGTCAATGAACCAACTGAGTGGTTCGTAGTAAGAGACCGCGTTGAGGAAGGGGTAGAGTAAGAGAAAGGGCAGAGGCCGATGAGGGGTAGAACCCGCTAGGGGTGGAGCTCCAGTTGAGAATGCTCCCAGAGAAGAGGCCCCTCCTGCACCTCACGAAGAGATAAGAGAGAATGTGGAAGTTGAAGACGAGGAGGATGTTGGACTATAATGGGATGCACATGCAGAGGCTACATGTATTCCTCCCTTAGACCCAATGTTAGCTCAACAAATCATGACATTTATAAAAGGATTGGTCAGCCCTAGATTCCTTCCCACAGTGAAAATGGCTCAACCTCTAGCCAACCCCCCATTATTGTTACTGAAGGTGGGTGGCACAGTAGGCACTGATGCCTTTTTTGTCCCATATTGGGTCCTGTGATGACTGATAATGAGCATGAGGTGTTGACTAAGTTTCTGAAGTTGAAGGCATCTGTGTTCCATGGTTCTCAGAGTGATGACGCCTATCATTTTATTTTGGATTGCTATGAGAGGCTTCACAAGTTAGGTATTGTACACCAGCATGAGGTAGAGTTCGTGACCTTCCAGCTTCAGGGTGAGGCTAAGCAGTGGTGGAGGGCCTATGTGGAATGCAGATCATCAGCTTTAACCCCACTCACTTAGACGTAGATTCATGCTCTGTTTCTTAAAAAATGTGTGCCCCGGACTTTAAGAGATCGTAAGAAGGATGAGTTCATGGCTTTGGAGCAGAGTGGTATGACTGTAGCGGCTTATGAGGCTAAGTTCCATTCTTTGTCTAGATATGCTACACAATTGGTGACTACTGAGCAGGAAAGGATTTGTCTATTCGTCAAAGGATTGAACCACAAATTACAGGTATTGTCTGTTCACATGACCTCTACACGAAATTTTTTTAATGAGGTGACAAACTTTGTGAAGAAAGTGGAAGGAGTTCGACGTGATGGGCATATCAAGGCTTTGGCTAAGAAGCACAAGAGCACGGGTAACTTCCATGGTTTCTACTCCAGAGGTTCAAGTAGGCTGACACTTGCAGCCTGACCAATTCAGTCAACCTTGCCCACTTCTATAGGTGGTTACTCGGGAACTCCACAATAGAATTTAGCCTTCTTTTGACCGCAGTTGTTACAATTGTGGAGAACCTGGACATATGAGGAGAGAATGTCCCCATCCGTGCATGTTGGACCCCGCGCAACAACAGACTAGAGCAGTTGTACTCGTGAGAAACAGTAATAATGTAGATGACATCCACGAGGTGGGAGAGGAGGGAATCAGTGAGGCCGTGGAGGCCGAGGAAATGGTAATGCAGGTAGAGGAGCAGTGCATCCAGGCAAAGAGGTTGTCTGTCAAGATGACAGGGCTCAATGTTATGCCTTTCCGGGGAAAAGCGAGGCGGAGTCATCTGATGCAGTGATCACATGTACTATTCTTGTATGTGACCGGATGGCTAATGTGTTGTTTGATCCAGGTTCTACTTATTCATATGTGTCAGTCCAGTTTGCCTTTGGATTTGATGCGGTTTGTGATGTAGTTGATGCCCCCATCTATGTTTCTACCTCAGTTGGAGAGTCTGACATAGTCACACATGTATATCGTGTTTGTACTTTTATGTTTATGGGTTTTCAGACTTGGGCTGATTTGGTTAGTTTGGATATTACTGATTTTGATATAATCTTAGGCATGACTTAGTTGTCCCCCTATTATATTGTGCTTAATTGTAATACTAAGTCTGCGACTCTAGAGATCCCGGGTAGGGAAAAGTTAGAGTGGGAAGGGGTGTACAGGCTTAAGCCAGCTAAGGTCATATCTTCCATTCGGGCTAGGAAACTGGTGGGGCAGGGGTGTTTAGCATATTTGGCTCATATTCGGGATATTGAGGCCGAGTCTCCCTCTATTGAGTCTATTCATGTAGTGTCTGAATTTAGGGAAGTGTTTCCTACCGATTTGCCTGGTATGCCTCTGGATAGAGATATAAATTTCTACATTGACTTGGAACTGGGCACTTGCCCCATCTCCATTCCTTCTTATCGCATGGCTCCGACAAAGTTGAGAGAGCTTAAAGCTCAAATCCATGAGCTTCTTGATAAAGGTTTCATCCGTCCTAGTGCTTCCCCGTGGGGTGCTCCTGTCTTGTTTGTTAAGAAAAAGGATGGTAGTATGAGGATGTGCATAGACTATCGATTGTTGAATAGGGTCACCATTCGAAATAAGTATATGTTGCCTCGAATTAATGATCTTTTTGACCAATTGCAAGGTGCGTCGGTTTTCTCTAAAATTGATCTAAGGTCTGGTTACCATTAGCTAAAGATTAGGCCTAAGGATGTACAAAAAATGGCATTCAGGACCCGCTATGGGGTCTATGAGTTTCTAGTTATGTTGTTTAGATTGACAAATGCGCTTGCAACTTTCATGAGTTTGATGAATGGGGTGTTCAAACCCTTCTTGGATTCTTTTTTTATCGTCTTTATTGACGAAATTTTGGTTTATTCAAAGAGTGAGGAAGAGCATGCTGACCATCTTCGTATTATCTTAGGTGTCCTTGGGAGACAAAACTTGTATGCTAGATTTTCCAAGTGTGAGTTCTGGTTGACTTTAGTTGCCTTTTTGGGGCATGTAATTTCAAGGGAAGGGTAATGGTAAATCCCCAAAAGATTGAAGCAGTCAAGAATTGGGTCCGGCCTAGCTCTCTGACTGAAGTTAGAAGTTTTGTGGGGCTCGCCAACTATTATTGTCGGTTTGTGAAGAATTTTTCTTCTATCACCACGCATCTAACAAGGCTGACCGAAAATGAGGTGCCTTTCGAATGAAATGAAAAATGTGAAGAGAGCTTTCAAAGGCTCAAGACTCTTCTGACCACATCACTTATTTTAGCACTACTGGTGAAAGGTAAAGATTTCATTGTTTATTGTGATGCTTCACATTCGAGTTTTGGTGTTGTGTCAATGCAGGATAAGAATGGCATAGCTTATGCATCACGATAGTTGAAAGTACATGAGAGGAACTACCCGACTCATGATTTAGAGTTGGCAGCGATAGTGTTTGCCCTTAATATCTGGCAACATTACCTTTATGGTGTCAAGTGTGAGATATTTACTGACCATCGTAGTCTATAACATATATTCATTCAAAAGGACCTAAATCTGAGACAGCGAAGGTGGATGGAGTTACTCAAGGATTATGATGTCACTATACAGTATCATCCGGGTAAGGCTAACGTGGTGGCAGATGCATTAAACCAAAAGGCGGTGAGTATGGGCAGTCTAGCTTGTTTAGGTGTGTCTAAGTGACCTTTGGCCATGGAGATTCAAACCTTGGAGTCTAAGTTCATGCAATTGGGCATCTCAGAGAAAGGTAGAGTGTTAACCAGCATTGAGGTTAGGCCCACATTCATTGAGGAGATCAAGGTAAAACAGTTTGAGGATGAGAGTTTGAATGAGCTTAGAAAGAAGACAGTATCTGGCAACGCACAAGATACGACTCTTGACACGGGTGGTGTGCTCAGTTTTAAGGGAAGAATTTGTATTCCTCGAGTGGATAACTTGATTCAGAAGATGTTGACAAAATACTATGGTTCGCGGTATTTAATTCATTCGGGTGTGACCAAGATGTACCGAGATTTGAAACGGCTTTATTGGTGGCATGGCATGAAGAAGGACATAGCTGAGTTTGTGGCTAAGTGCCAAAACTGTCAGAGAGTAAAGTATGAGCATCAAAGGCCTGCAGGTTTGCTTCAGAGAATGCCAATTCTGGAATGGAAGTGGGAAATGATAGCTATGAATTTCGTGGTCGGTCTTCCCAAGACCTTGGGAAAGTTTGATTTCATTTGGATGGTGGTTGACAGACTGACTAAGTCAACCCACTTCATTCCAGTCATAGTAGATTATAATGCGCAGCAGTTGGCTAAGGTGTATGTGAAGGATATAGTGAGGTTGTATGGAGTGCCCCTTTCTATCATCTCGGACCGCGGTACGCAGTTCACTTCCAAATTTTGGGGAAAATTGCATGAGGAGTTGGGCACTCAACTCACTTTTAGCACAACATTCCATCCACAAACATATAGATAGTCAGAGAGAACTATTCAAGTGTTAGAGGACATGTTGAGGGTATGTGTGATTGACTTTGTAGGGTATTGGGATAAGTTCCTACCTTTATGTGAGTTCTCCTATAATAACAGTTACCACTCCAGTATAGACATGGCCCCGTTCGAGGCACTTTATGGGAGGGGATGTAGATCATACATAAGATGGTTTGAGGTTGGAGATGTGAAACCTTTGGGGGTTGATTTGGTGAAAGATGCTCAGGATAAGGTGAGAAACATCCAAGCAAAGCTTCTAGCAGCCCAAAGTCGACATAAAAGGTTTGCAAACAGTAAGGTAAGAGACATGGCATTTCAGACTGGTGAGAAAGTTCTTCTTAAAGTGTCACCCATGAAAGGGGTGATGAGATTTGGCAAGAAGGGAAAACTTAGTCTTCGATACATTGGACCATTTGAGATCCTTGACTGTGTAGGGCTAGTAGCTTATAGGTTGGCCTTACCTCCTAGCTTATCTAGAGTTCATCCAGTGTTTCATGTGTCCATGTTGAAGAAGTATAATGGGGACGGGGATTACATCATAAAATGGGATTCAGTTTTGTTAGACAAAGACCTTCAGTATGAGAAGGAACCGGTTGCAATTCTTGATCACGACATTCGGAAGCTGAGAACCAAGAAGATAATGTATGTGAAGGTTTAATGGAAGCATCGTCTGGTTGAGGAAGCTACTTGGGACACCAAGAAGGACATGCAATACAAGTATCCCCAATTGTTCGACGATTCAGGTACTACTATACTCTTACCTTAGCCAATTTTTCCTAGTTTATCACTCGGGGACGATTGATGGGTAAATTGGTATATAGTTCAGATTTGGACGAAATCTGAGTCAGATAAGGTCTAGGGAAATCTGGTAATGAATAGGGGATTTAATAATGAATTTGATAACATGAGTGGATAGCCAAGACGTTAAGGAGCCCGTACGACTTCACAAAATCTAATTCGGGCAAGTAGAACTCCTGAAACTGATCTTGGCGTGAAAGGATAGTTTTTATACGTCAAGGGTTGAAGGTGTGTTGCGAAATTGGGGATTGGAACTCAAATTCTCACCTTCTGTCTTTGTGCAAGCTGCTAGAGCGGGGTTAGTTCCACCAGGGCGGGGCTGTTGTGGTGGGATGGGTCCTGCTGTGGCGGGACAGTCGTGACTTAAATCAGGTAAGAACTCAAAAAAATGTTATTTTCTGTAATACTTCATTCTTGAGAGCTAAGGGATGACCCAGGGAAGTTTCTTGACAGTTTTCCATGACTTCTAGCGCTAAAGGTAAGATTATTACTCCCCTAATCCATTTTTTGATCCGTAGAACTTAGAATCTTGGATGATTATCATTAAAGAGGGTTTTGGCCCGAAATTAATGGTGGGAAAAGCCCTAATTGAACATTAGGATCTTGGGTTTGGCCATGGATTTATTGATTATTTTTTATCTAGGTAAATTAGGCCTTGTTTATTGATCCTTGCGTTAAATTACTTGTTTTATACCAAGAACAAGCAGAAAGAATTTGGAAAGGGAAGGTTCGAGTTTCTTAGGAGGATTCAAGCTTGGTTTCGAGGTAGGTAATGGTTTGATTTCCTGTTTGTGTGATATATGCCGATAATTGCTTCATTGTATGCATGCATGTATGTGAATAAGGTAATGTAGATCAAATCTAATAAAAATAAGTATGAATGAGCAATTACATGTCATGAACCAATTACTCGATTGTATGACTATGAGTATTGTTCATTATGGGTGTGATTGTGATTGTGGTTGTGTTGACTGGATCAGGTGTCGCGTTCTGACACAGATATTGGATCGGGTGTCACGTTCCGACATATATATTGGATTGGGTGTCACGTTCTGACGCATATATTGGATCGGGTGTCACGTTCCAACACATATAATGGATCATGTGTCACATTCCGACACATGTATATTGGATCGGGTGTCACGTTTCGACACACTAACAGTTTGGGTGTGTGTTCCATTAGAGGACCAATGTGATTACTACATTCATGTCTAATTGTCTTTAATATTGGAAACTGTATTTTGCTCTTGAAATGATAAGTGACCTATGTATTATGTATATGTGTGTTTACTGTATTGTAACTGCTTGTCTATGTTTCGCTTACCGATAGCCGCGTGATCCTACCAGTATACTGTGGTTCTGTACTGATACTGCACTTGCTCGTTCTTTGTTGAGTACAGGGCATCTTCAGGCGGCTATTGATAGACCTCAGTTAGGAGATCATTGATCGAGACTGGATTCAAGGGTGAGTCAGTTCTTCCAGGCTGCCATGGGTCCTCTTTTGTTTAGTCCATTCATTTCGGACTCAGACTATTTAGTTAGACTTTGCTTATGTTAGTTTAGGGGTTGCACCCCTTTTTTCTTAGACTTGTTGATTGGTAGAGTGTAGGTAGAATGACTTTCAGGTTTCTAGGGGCTGAACTTCCGCAATAGTTGTTTAGGTGTTTTATTAAACTTTCAAAAGTTTATGGAAACTCCATATTTCATTAGTCATTTAAACCTGCTTCTGTATCTTTAAATGCTTAGTTTTGGGTTAAGTTTCTTAGTTGGGTTGTTGTAATGGTTCTCCCACCGGAGGCTTAGTATGGGTGTCAATCACTGTGGTCTGGGTCGTGACACAAACTCTTGTCCTGGCCTGACTACTTAGTGGAAGATTTACTCAAGCAAAGAAAGCTTAGAAATAGAATTTAGATATTTAAACTCAAACAAATACTCAATTCAACTTTCTGAAAATACTTTCGTTCAGATATGATAATACTCTATAAAACAGTCTAAAAAATCTCAACAAAAGGGAATGTAATGGGAGACTCCTCAACTCTAACTATCTATGAAGCTTCTATAGTTCAACATGGATGTTGGGATAAGACCCACAACACCCTAAAAGGGCTAAACTGAAAGGGTGAAAAAGGAAATCCTCTGGAATGCAAGGAGGCTCACCAAACTAACTGGAATGTCAAATGATCTCAACGAAACGCATGTTGATGATCATGAACACTTGTATCTGCATCATAATAAGATGCAGGTCGAAGGACATCAGCACATTGAATGTACGAGCATACAAAGGGAACTGAAAGCATATGTAACTTAACTGACAAGACTGAAAGAGTACAATCCTCAACTCAACTCAACTCAATACAAAGAAATAACAAAAGATAAAATGTTTAAAGCTTTATAATAAACCGACACTAACTCAAGTATGTATAAAATATATAATAGTTTACTCTTTACTCTTATTTGGGAGATTCTCTAACCGATAACCATCACTATGAGTTATGTAATGATACAACATCTCGCCCACGCTGCAAGGATTGTGTTATACCTTGCCGGGTAATAAAACACCTCAACTAAGTGGATCCACTAAGCTATGCTTGAAAGCAACAAGGAGTTGTCTAAAAATTATGATCCTTTACCCATGTTGGCTACATGGTTTATAAGGAATGTGAGTTGTTTGAACTCATCCTCATATCGGTGCTCAATACTACTCCCATTAAATATATACTCATGCTCAAATATGTACAAACATACTCTTTCTCAATTTGAGGTAGTTACTCAAAATTTCCTCTTAAAAGAGGTAACTGCTCTAAATTAATCTCTGAACTCATTACTCCTTTTAGAAATCAAAGTTTCTCTTTTTCAGTGTAAATATATTACATTTGGGAATACTTAGTTCCCTTCTACTCCTTCTTAATCGTGAATCAGACTCTTCTCAATATTCGTATTTTCTTTCTCAGAAAATTAGTTTAAAACCATTCTTGGTTACAAAAATCCTCAAAAAGACTTCTTGAACTTTTCTCTTAAACTCATTTTAGTTTTCAATGTGAATTAGGACATGTGATTAGAACATGTAGGAATTCTTAAAGGTAATGGAACCTATAGGAGATAATACAAATAATGGAGACGTAACCATGACTTAAAGGAAACATGTGTCGGATGAAATAAGGAAATATTGGCCCAGAAATCCTTGGTCTACTGTTGGTGCGTCGCCCAAGGGCCCGAACTTCAGAAGTCAAGCCTTGGTGTACTGTTGGCACGTCACCCTAGGGCCTAAACTTCAGAAGTCAGGCCTTGGTGTACTATTGGCGTGTCTCCCTAGAGCCTGAACTTCAGAAGTCAGGCCTTGGCGCTATCATGGTGCGCCTCCCCATGCCCTTCCACAACACCCCAACAAATTTTGAAGCTCAAATTAGGGTCCCAACTAGTTTAGAATTGGGAAATTTCTCCTAAATTCTTCTTGATTCTCAAACACAACACAAATTTATGGGAACTTCCGTACAAACCCTTTGGGAACAAAACTTTTACTAAAGATTTACAACACAAAAGAACCAAAACTTCCATTGTTAAAGAATTTAACTCAAAATAGAGAACTACACAAGAATCCTTTAGATACAACAATTTCGTGGATAAATTTAGATGTATGGTGTGAGGACAAAAAAGTCCAACACTCTGAGAAGCCTTACATACCTGGAAAGAACAATTTTGTTGGTGCGAATCAAAGGAAATCTTGACGAACGCTTGAAACCTAGCTTTTCTCTTCTTGGAACCTTGCTCTAATTTCTCTAAGTGTTAAAGAACGTGAAAAAGTGGTTCAACGTTGATTTGACCATTATTTGGGTGAAGAAAAATGTGGCTAGGCTTAGTAGGACTAGGAAAAGACCAAACTACCCTTCTAAACACGATTGAGGTGCCTTTAAAAGAGAAGTTTCACTCAAACGGGCATAACTCTTTACTTCGAGCTCTAAATTAAGCAAACTTGGCGGCAATAGAAAGAGGACTCAAAGACCTTCAGTTTGATAGGTCATGGGACACCTAATTCTTTATGTGCTTAAAGATATGATCGTTCGAAGTTGACCCAAACTAAAAACTAATGGTGACTTGTACTAACCTCTCTTTAGCTCTTTCAAAAATGTGCAAGGTGTTGCAAACACTTCCCACGTTAATTTTATGGAGAATTAGGTCAATCAACTCCAGACCCAATTCCAAAATTAAGGTTTGAATCTGAAATTTAATACTTGAAAATATTGATCAAGGCTTTAGAAAATCATTGGGAATAATCATTTCGAAAAAGGACTTAAAATCAGTTCAAAATCTCCAATTTAGCTAAGAACTTGAGTTCTTGAAAAACCTCATCATTCACCAACCCAAATTTCATATATTGATGTTAAAACTCATAAATAATCAAAGGGAAATGAAGGTTTAGGATCAAGAAAGCTTACCCAAATGATTTAACACAGAAAATCCTTCCAAAAATCGCCACCAAGGGTTCCCTAAGCTCAAAAATAGAAAATGGGGCTTAAACCCCAAAATTTGCAAGATAAAAACCCTCGCGAAAGCGACCAGGAGTTAGTGAACCCCGCAAAAAGCGCGTCCTTAAGCGACAAGACCTTCGCAAAAGCGAGGCCAGCAGCACCAGTAAACATAGCCAACTCTCAAAACATCAAAAGGACCCTTAAGATTCGTTCGGTACCCCGTACACATAAATCAGATATGCAAATCAATTATACTCGACATTTTAGACTCAATAGAAACGTCAAAACACAAATTTGAGGTCTCCTTGAACGACATTCGTGAAAACCACAAGAACTAACTCACGCCTAAAAAGGCTAAAACAAGCTCGGGACCTCTCAAAAATTAACCAAGACCTCACCTAGGCCTAAAATCATCCCCCAAATCCAACCAAACTCTCAAAATTCTGATATGAGCATCCGAACCTCGAATGTTAACCAAAGTCAACCCAAAGGCCAAATTTCCACAAATTCACAACTTAGGACCTTAAATCCTCAAAAAGGCTCGGAAACTGAAACTGGCAAATCTCACAACTTAGATTCCACATTCCGGGACTAATGGAATCAATGAAATTTCATTCTAACACTCAAAACTCCAAAAACCACTTTCCTAACAATATAAGCCTTTCAAACTCAAAACTTACCAAATTATCAACTTTTAACTCAAAGTTCAAAACGAGCTTTTCAAACTTAGTCATAAATGACTCGGGGTGGATATCGGGAGGGGGAAAATGGTAAATTCACAAAAAAAAATGACTGATCGGGTCATTACAGATTTAATCTAAGAATCAGTGGTTAACATTGGTTGAGCTCTGTAACGCCATTTTAGTTTTGGGAAAGAAAAATGAAGTTGAGTAAGACTCAATCGTGAGAACTTGGTGAAATTATTCTATGGGTATGAGTCGGGGGTAATCCGAGTAATTTTTCATTTAATGATATGAGTTAGGGATAGTCTATCTACTCAAGCAATGTTTGGTGTTTTATTGGTTAGAGTCTTGGAGTTCGAGAGAATCCAAGAGATATACGTTTGATCGTTAGGGAGAATATCGAATGTAGCCTAGAGCAAACACTATTCATGTATAAATCGATTTGTTTATGATTAACTTTACCTATTTGAGTTGAAACCCCAATCACAAAGCACACACCCCTAATATTTTTCAAACTTGATAGATCATATTTTGTTGTGTGTGTATATGTGTGGAGAATTCATTATGCTAATTTATTTTGAGTTGTAAAATCAATTGTGAGTGATTCCATCTTCCAATCTTTGTGGTTCGATCCAACCTCTAAAGTTGGGTATTGTTTTGCAAACGATCACCTATGCTCTCAAAAATGAGACATAGTTAAGCGTTCATAAAAAAAACACAACGATTCATTGTTAAATCGCTAAAGAACACATTCCTATTCGTCGTGTTCTTCTTACATCCCTATTGAACTCCATTTTCTCTCCATACTTCCCAACATCTTTCCTTCCGGACCTTTTACAATAGATATTGAAAATTGTTCTTCACAACCTTTGAAGTTGTACAAAATGGCGGCCAAAATTTCTACAACCCTTCCAGGTATTATTCTTTCCAATTCACAAATCCTGCTATAAACATACTTTGAGTTCTATTAAGCTTATTTTCTCTTATGGTCGCTCAACTAATGATTTTATTTTCTTTTAAACTAAAAATAAGACTTTTTGAGAAAACTACTATTAGTTGAGTGACTATTGAGAAATCCACTCCTAAATATTGATATTTTCTATATTTCGTCATATTTCCCCAGAACTTTGCAAAGTTAATAGTTAATACATGCTACATTTTGAATAGGAATTTGACAACAATTTAAAATCATCTTTCTTCATAACCTATTTTAATCAAGCTCGCTAAGCAAAAAGTTTGATTTGCAAATAATTATGAGAAGTTGTCGGATGAGATTGTGCTCGTCGAATGAAAGATCAAAGATAAGATGATTGTGATCTAGCTTCTCGGTTACCTCAACACTCTCATCATAGAGAATTATTCTGTAAAATACTTAAAGAATTTCTCCAAATGAGGATATGTAAATTGGTGATATTTTGAAAAGAAAAAAAGAAACATGTTGCCTAGACTATGGTTTACTTGAAAATATTATATGAAACTTTGTGTTTATTGCTCGTTGTCTAGATATCTTTAATTGTTATAGTTATTGTCATCAATCCTATAAGTTGTATGACTATTTTTTCCATCTTTTCTATTAAGTTTGTCTAAACCTATATTGTATAGATGACATGTTTTGGAAATCAATATTGGCATATGATATTGTTGTTAAGAAGTTGAAAAATACAACTATCTTGGATAAAGTTCTTTAATTTTTTCCTATTTTGATTGTAATTGTACATGTTTCTTTATGATTTGCCAAATTATGTTATGGTTAGGAATATTGCCCTAATCCATGAGATGTACAACAAAGATGAGACGTTTTTGAAACTAGTTGATGTTCATCAGGTTATGTAGTCACATTTTCTTTTTGCATTCGCAGGCTCCTAGCCGTGTTTGCGGTGACCAGTGGTCTTGGTCTTTGTGTTTGTAGGCATGTGACATGTTCGCAGAGGCCTGGTGTAGCATCTCAGAGTTTGAATTATGTTTACTACTAAGTGAATATATATCCATTAAGCTATAAAGGGCCATGTGGAGGACTATATACCAAATTAAGGACTTTTGAGTGTGCCATAATTATTTGTATTTAAGAATTTCATTCGAAGAGTTGCAAATAATACTTGGAAAGGGCAATGAAGTGTTGCTCGCTACCAAGTTAAATGTAACATTTTGATGTATTGGCATAATAATTATAGGGGAAATTGTATATAATAGCAAACTATTAATTCAAATTGAATGCTATAAATATAGTTTGATTTAATTGTACCCCATAGTAAACTGTTGTTATTTCACCTCTCTCCGGGTGAATCTCGCTCGCCACTCTCGTTCTCTCCCTCGCCTCTCTCATTTTTTATACAAATGCAAGTGTATAAAGTGTGTTTGTGTTTGTATAAAGCGAGAGAAAATTGTATATATACATATATTTTCGTTCCCCTCTCTCCCCTCTCCCAGATCTCGC
>JAJOOS010005200.1:0-26571 GCA_029582725.1 Solanum chiquidenum | reverse complement strand
ATTTACATAAACAGATTGAATTAAGGAGAAGAATTGAAATTAGGGAGAGAACGTATGAAAAGAATTCTGAAAAGAGAAAAAGGAGACAAAAAAGAGAAGAACTCTATTTTAAAAGTGTTGACAAAATAAAAAAAGAGATAAAATAGGGATAATAAAATAATAATTTTTTAGAACGTGTGTTTGAGAAAAATAAGGAGAATAAAAATATATTTAATAAAAAAAGAAAAATAACTATTCAATGCCAAATAAATAAAACAAAGTCTTTTTCTTGCTAAAAAATTAAAAGTGGGCTATTTATTGCTAATTTAGTCTATAGGGTGTTATGTTGTGTCATTTAGTCTATAGTATTAGAGTCCATCATCAACTAGAATTCAATTATTGTTAGCTTATTCCTTGTAACAAAAAGATTACTCTTCCTTTAGAATACGTAGTAGATAAGGATTCTTATATTAATCATAAACATGTACAAAGTCTATAAATAAAAAGCAAAAATGGCAGAACAATTAATCTGCTCTTATTTTCTCAAACTCCTCTTGTTCTTTATCTTATTATGGTATCAGATTTGCCCATCGGTCCTATGGCCACTTCTCAAAATTCTGGAAACCTGTTGTCACTTGCAAAACAACCCAATGCTTCCTCCATTATTCAACTACCAAACCTTTCTCTCAAACTTGACAGAAATAATTATTCTCTTTGGAAAGAAAATATCTTGGACATACTCAAAGCCTTTTCTCTTGACTCCTTTGTTCTTGGTTCTAATTCTCCTACAAAAACTATTACTGTCACCCCAACTTCAATCACCACTGCTACAAAATCCTCTACCACCCAAGCACAACAATAAATCACTTCTAACCATGCTTATGAGGAATGACAACGCATCGATCTTCTTATTATCACTTGGCTTCGTCAAATAATTTATGATCCTCTTCTTAGTCACTTAACTCAAGCCTCCTCTTCCTATGATGCTTGGACCAAAATCGAGCGAATGTTTCAATCACAAACGCATGCTCGAGTCATGTAATTGAAATCTCAACTTCAAAATCTTTCTAAAGGTAATCTCTCCATCCTAGAGTACTTTGAGAAGAAACGCGCAATTATCGATTCTCTAGCAGAAAGCTTGTACTTTGTACAAGATGATGACTTCATCTCATTCATTCTTAATGGACTTGATTCTTCGTTTGGAATTTTTAAGGCTGCGTTTAATATGCGTTTTGGTACTATTACTCCTGAAGAATTGTTTGGCCTTCTTCTTTAAGAAGAATAACACTTAGTCGAAGAACTTCATTCTACCACTATTAATACTCAATTCAGCGCTGCTCCTTCTCATGCACTGTTAACACACAATTCATCCCTTCTTCAACCCCCTCCACCCTTCAACATAAACCAATCATCCATTCTTGGCCCTCCCCCACTCTCTAATTACCTTGCTCATAATTCTCATAATCACGCTCAATCTATGGTACCTCAACAATATTCACATTCCTCTCGATCCAATAATCGTCAGTCCAAACGACGTATGCAATGTCAAATATGTGGTAAAAATAATCATGATGCTCATAATTGCTATAATCGCTCCAATGAAAAATATTTTCTACGGACAAGGCAAGCACCGTCACAATCAATTCTCAAACAAGCACATCTTGCTTCTCCTTCAACTATTGTTGATCCTGCGGCCTGGTACTTTTATTCGGGTGCTACACATCATGTGACCTCAGACATGGCTAATCTCTCCTTACAAACTTACACCGATAATGATGATTTAGCGGTTGGTAATGATATGAAAATTCCTATTTCGCATACTAGCTCATCAATCCTGTCTACACACACAACCCATTTATCTTAATAATATTCTCCATGTCCCACAAATTTTCAAGAATTTACTTATTGTTTCTAAATTAACTCATGATAACAATGTTTATATGGAATTTCATCCTTATGTTTGTTATGTGAAGGATTTGCAGGGTAGGAAACTGCTTCGAGGAACACTTGATGATGACCTTTACCGTCTTCAACCTCCATCACCTTATTTTCGGTCTTCCCCACCTCAGTATGTCTTGGTGAATGCACTTCTCTTGTTGGTTGACACCGTCGCCTGGCTCATCCAAATGAAGCTCTACTTCGGCGGTTTGTGTCTAACTTTAGGCTACCTATTTCTAGTTCTGAATTTCCTACTGTTTGCGAACCTTGTCAACTAGGAAAGAGTAGACGCTTACCCTTTTCTCATTCTCATGTTTCTAGCGGTAGTCCTTTTCAATTAGTTTATTCCGAAGTTTGGGGACCTTCACCCGTTTCTTCTATTAATGGATCTTCCTACTTTGTTTTATTCATTGATGATTGCACCAAATTTATTTGGATATATTTCATGTCACATATACCATCCACTGACCCACCTGAGCATCTACCACCATCTACTGATTCCTCTTACCCGACCACAACTCCTTCCTATTTTCACCCCTCGGACACCTCTTGTTCTTAATCTTATTATATTGGTACAATTCTGTTCTTCTCTCATAAGATTTGTCCATGATTTGAAGGTCGTTAGTGGCGTATTTCTCGAATTAGGATGATTCGAATTTAGAGTTGTGTAGCCTCCAAGAATCCTAACTCGTATTGAACACACCTTGTAGAGTCCCAACTTGAATTGAACACATTGTAGAGTCCAACAAAATTTCTATATCTATAAATTTAGATTAATTGCCTAAATTTCAATGATTTTAATAAAAAGGTAGAGGAAGCGGAAATGGAAAAAAAAATTATAATATGAGAAAAACAAGCTCTCACAAAACAAGAAGCGTAAAAGTTCACGTAACCAACCGATAACCCTGCTACTCCATTGCAATTATGCTCTGACATGACAACAGTTTCAACAAAGAAATAACAAGTGGAAAGAAACTGCAACAACATTATGATTTGTCAAATGACATGAAGACACCAATACTCAACGTACCAAAAAGATTGACTGATTACTTCTGTTATCATATACCACATTCAAATATCTAATCAGTTAAACAACAAGTTCATTGAACAGCTAACACTGGTTATCCAAATCTTTGAAATCTAAAGAGAAATCAAGAGGTGTACTTGCATTTCTAAGTAAAAGAAAGAATAGTTATCATCTACCAATCTCACCACTTGTAAAATTACAAAGGCTGCAGCATTTTCGCGGTCATTTTCTCCACATGTACATACAAAGCTATTCAGGTGGACTCCATCTGAGCCACCAACTAATTTACTTTTGCAGATCTCACAAATCTGGGAAACATTCTAGGAAACCATGATCTTCACATACAGTACTTATAATATCAAATTTACACACATAATGTATCTGTTAATTATAAGAAAAGTATGTGCCCAAATGTTCAATGTATAAATTAGCCCCTTCCTGCATTACCATGCCGTTGATTTCTGAAGAAGCTAAGAAGTGCCTGAGCCTGCATGTAATCACAAAGTTAAAATTTAGACTTGTACAAAACCAAAAAGGGCTAAAGTTTATTAACACTGACAGTGTAATTTAACCTGTTACTATACTTTCAAGTTATCCTATTTTGTTTGTTATAAGCTGGTAACTTAACCTGATGGTGTAAAAATATTTTACACTATCGGTGCACAAAATTTGAAGAAAGAAAATGGATGAAGTTTCTGGCATCAGACCTTTTCCCTTGCTCTTGGAGTGCCAGATTGTGACAATGCCACTAACGGAGGTACAGCTCCTTCCTGGAGAACAATGTTGCAGAACCTGTTACTGTTAGTGCATAGTTGCAAGAGAGCAGCTGCTGCATTCTCTTTACCCCTTGCAGATCCCAGCTCAACAACCTCAACAAGAAGAGGAATCCCTCCTTCCTGACCGATTCCTGCTCTTCCCTCGGGAATGGTTGCAAGATTGGATAAAACAGCAACAGCCTTATCAACCATCCCGGTAGCAGGGTCCATCAAATCTACGAGATACTTTACAGCACCAGCCTGGATAATACGAGCCTTGTTCTCATGAAGTATTGACAAGTTAAACAAAGCTGTCGCTGCATCTTTCTTGCCCCTTGGAGTTCCATTTCCCAATAAATCAACAAGAGGTTTGATTGCTCCAGACCTCCCAATCTTCATCTTGTTATCCTCCATCACAGAAAGGCTAAAAAGAGTTGCAGCAGAATTTTCTTTAGCCTCATCGCTCCCTGTCTGGAGGACATGAATCAGAGGTTCGATTGCATCAGCATTTGCAATGGCACACTTGTTGTTGTCATTAATTGACAAGTTGAGAAGTGCAGTAACAGCATCTTCTTGTACTTTCATGTCTTCTGAATGAAGTAAGTTAACCAACAAGCTAATACAACCACAATTTGCAATCACCATGCGGTTATCCATATTATGCTTGGCAAGTAACCGGAGTTCAGCTGTAGCAGTTCTCTGCATATCAATGGAAGTGCTCTTCAAGTCCTCAACCAACTTTTTAACTTGCTCCTCAAGTTCTGAAAGATCAGCCCTTCTTTCAACTGTAGGGGAAGAAATTATTCTTGGAAACCTATCAGATGGTCTACGCCAAATCGCTTGATTACGAGGTCTTGTCTCTAGTGTAGATGGAAATTCTGGCTCCCTTCGAGGGATAGAAGCAGCTGGCTTGGAATCCACTACAACATCCCCTGAAGCAACAGCAGCAGCTTCCGACTGTGAGGATAACTTATTTCCATCACCAGGAATTACAGGGGAAAAGTTTGAATTAGCAAGCGTGCTGGGTGCCGAGGTTGTTCTACTATGACCTGAAGATAACTGTTCATCAACAGCTAATGTACTATGACCATGTAAACTTATCTCTCCAGAGTGGGCCATCCGGTCTTCACTCTTCATAATTATCCTTTCAACATCAAAAGCAAGTACATTACCAGCTACTCCAGGTAAAGAATCCTCTGAAGAGGAACGGAGATGAGATGGAGATGATTCCTCTCTTTGGCTTACACTAGACGAAATCAAAGTCTTTCTCGGAGAACCTAAAGATTGTGTGGAGTCTGGTGACAAAGAGTGTTTGTCCCTTGTAAGGGGAAATACATGGTTATCCCTGGATGCACCAGAGTCCGCATGTGTTATGAGGGAAGATGGTTGGTTCAAGCTCAAAGATATCATGGGATCAGGCAACTTCACATCATTTATCTCGCACCAGTTTGCAATGAGTGCCTTAACAGTGTAATTGGGAATGAGATTTGTATGCCCCAGAGTTTGCCGTGTCTTGGGGCAGACAGTGAGACCCAGATCAATCCATCTCCTTATAAAAGCCCTCTCATAGGTTTGACCAGATGCAACAATTACAGGGTCAGTCATCAACTCAAGTGAAAGAGGGCAGCAAAAGTCAGGAGGTATTAGCACAGTGGTACAGCTCTGGGACTGTTTCACAGTGACAAAGCAATCGTGCATATGAGAAACAAGAGTTATCATTTGCTCAATATATTCAACGTCCTCAGTTTTTTCAGCTTGTTCAGCATTCTCTTTCAATTTTTCAAGGGCCACAAGCTCAATCAAAAGCTCTTCATTTGAGTTCAAGCTTAGGCAATCAGCAATTTTGGCAAAGTTATCTGAGCTGGCTCCCAAGCCTTCCACTTGAGCTTTAATAACCTTTGTAATTGTCATTGATATCAATTCATAATCTACATACTTAATTTTCAGTATATAGAGCTGCAATCCAAACAAAATACACCCACCTTAGAAATGATGAGAAATCCACAAACATAAATGAGAAGAGACAGTAGGGAGGAAGATTTCACAGAAGGGTTAGATGAATGCAACTAAAAGGTAGAACAGACACAGAAGCCATGTACTTTGCACCCACCTCAAGAGTTGTCAAAGTTACATCAGCAGGAAGGCTTTTATGAGAAGATTTAAGGAGCTCAAGTATTTCCAGGCTACATGTTCGAATTTTCCCAATCAATGGTTCAGCTTGCAGGACCTATGGATCATCAAAAATTAAAATATCAGCAAACTAGATATAAAATAGCTGAAAGTACTGAAAATGTGTTACATATTAGTCATGAAGTTTAGATGAATGCAAATAAGAAATAGTTTCTCTTAATTTAAATCTTTAAATCAGTATTAAGTGCAGACTGTAATAAGATAATCAGCTTATTCAAGACATGAAAGTTATGACGAGATAGATCTCCAAACATACAAAATAAATTTTACTGCACAATAGTTCCCAGGTTTCAAATAGCTCCCTCAGTTCATCAACATGTTGAGCAAGCCCAGCAAACGCTTTCAGGAGCAGCTCGCTAGAAGTTTCTTCAACGTCAGCAATGGAGTCAAGAATCGGCTTTACAAGCTTCAGTATATCCTCAATCTTACAGTAATATCTACGGACCAGTTCACCACTCATGTGATCACTTGATGATAAATGGCAAAAACAGGAGATATTATTGAGAAGCATCTTTAACATTGATATCTCCATTCCACCTGGTCAATTACAATCAAACTACTCAATAAACCAAATCAGCAATATCCAACTAGGTTACACACCTGAGTTGAATAACAGAGGATAAACTGGATAAAATATTTCTTCAATTTACTAGATAAGAAAACTGATGGGGAACTTTGCCACAAATTAAGAGAAATTAAATCGCACCAATGTATAGATGGGCTGTAGCTTAATCATTAGTTTTGAATCTCTAGAACCCATCTTTTGAAGGTTCCATCATGGAACAAAATCAGGCTAGATACTATTTTGACAGATTCAAGGTAGTATCATGTTGAAGAGCAGATTAAGATTTTGCATGCTGGTGAATTTATAACCTGAATTCAGCTTGAAGTTTTCCATTTGAAAAACACATCAGGAAGAAGCAAAAGCTTTCTAATGGACAATTTCCAGGAATACAGCTGACTCTTATCTTTAATTAACTCATCCAGATGAGGACAGGCGAATCCAGGATTTGAAGTTAATGGACTCATACAATGACCTCAAGTTAATATACAAATATACAATTATAATTGGGTTCATAGTCAAATATTTATATATGTTTAGTGGACATTTTAATACATATATAGGGCTTGAGCAAAAGCTATTGGGTTCCCATGAATCCGCACATAACACTCAGGATCCACTGCTGGATAAGGATCCCCAGACATTCTAAAAGGATTAAAATTTACTTCATTAGAGCAATCATGAACTCAAAAGCCAAAGAGTATATTGCAAGTAAACCTATGATCACAAGCTGTGTCTTACTCACTCAGCTATTGCCGACTATAGTAAGCATATAATGTCATTTTCACTTTACCCCTTAGGATTCTGGTGAATACTACTTAACTAATGGCACCAAATGTGTACAAAACTATCACGGTTAGTGGAGAATCCTAAGGGGTCATTTGGTAGAGTGTATAAAAATAATGCACAATAAAGTGTATTAGTTATGCTTGCATTAGTTATTTATAAATTATTTCTTATGCATTGTTTGGTTTGGTGTATTTAAAATAGTATGCATTGTATAAAAATATTTATTTACAAAAATATCCTCCACAATTATGATGGAAAAGATGTAAAAGTTCTTTTGAGGGGTAATTGGGTCTTTAACCATGCTAATGCATGTGTTAAATCCCTTTGCATTACTAATACCTAGAAATCCATGGTATTATTAATACACTCTTCAATACACAATAGAGTGTATAACTAATACAAACATTAATTATACATAGCATGAAAAAGTGTACCAAACAAGGGACTACTAATACACAAAGCTAATGCATGCATTATTTTTGCTAATACATTGTACCAAACGACCCCTAAGAGTCTGAAGATACCTTGTCATCCAATACAATTTTTTTCCTCATTTAGGATAAGTAATAATAATATTTCATATAATAGGACAGTCTCCTTGTATACAAGTGGCATCCAAAAAGTAGAGAACCTCAAGATCCACTTCACAAAATAGCACCCAATCATCTATAGTAACACGCACCTCATAGGTACAGCGTACAGCGAAAATTTACAAGATATCAAAAGAATCTCATTTCTTTTTATTGATCAGAAATCAAAAGAATCTCATCATTTGTAAAACGAGTATTCCATGCTTTCAGAAGCCTCTCCATTTCTTTCCATTCACTCCCCAACATATGCATCATAGGATATCAGCAGCTACTTCACATGCTCTGTTTTTTCCTGTTCTTCCCTTTGAAGGCACAAATTAGAAAAAAATCTGTGACAGAGAAGGGTTCCATGTCTAACTAATTCAAAGAAGTACGCTATAATTGGCTCATTGTGAGGCACTGGAATGGTCCTAACTTCAGATGGCTTGCACATTAGCATCTCTTCTTCTCCATGTTCTCAACAGTGAGAAAATCCCCACTCTACTAGCCAAGTAGAAAAACACATATGTTCCAATGCTCTAGAACCTCATATTGAGTAAAGGAGATTGTATCTATCTGCTTGGTATTCGAAAGCACAATGACTTTATGCTGAAAAACATATATTTTTATTTCCACTTTGCTTCTAAGTATCTTGGTCTATCAGGGAGATCTTCTAATTGATCATAGAATAGTGTTCCAAATTCACTGATCTCCCAATCCTGCAAGTTCTTTTTTTCAAAAATCTCAAAGAGCTCCACTTGTGCAATAGAATTGTCTTTTTGGTTTAATATGGAAGATGGGCTGGAAAGAGGTTGTCTTAGGTGATACAGAATCTTTGTTTCATTTTAGAATCCTTGTAAGAAGAACAAAGACATAATTGGCTTCTTGGCTTTGACATTGTAAATATGGTTCTCAACACAACCTTTGTGCTGATTATTTATACAAATTGTTACCTTCCTCAAAAAGAAAAAAATAGAAGATGGTTGGAAAAGAGTTGTTTGGAAGGTCACACGACTCCATCTATATTTCCAGAGCAAACTTTGTCCCCTACTCACCTTGAAGTGGATCGTTCCCATTAACATTCTTGTCTCTATTAAGCTCCTCCATAGACCTCCCCAAGGATTGAGATGTTTTCCATTCTCCATATCCCCGTACATTCTAGCAAACACTATCTTCAAAAGTACATGATTCTTTTTGTCAAATCTCCAAATCCGTTTCCCCACAAGGGCTTGAACGAAATCCTCACGTCCATACCCAAGCCTCCAATTCTTTATTGGAATTTACAAAGTGAACATCTTAAACCTCCTCGTTGTGTCTCACAAGAAATTCTTTGGATCATCTCCAATTATTCATTATACATTTGCATGTGAGCCATGTAATGGGAAGGTATGCTTGAAATTGTCTTCTTAGAGCATCTCCTTACCACTTTCAATCTGCTAATCTTTGCTCTACTCTTCCGATTACTGAATTTTACGATGACTAAAGATAGGCCTCGATAGTTGTAAAAGGTCATACTTTGTTCAACGTATTGTGTGTCATTCACGAATAGTAGGTGACGAACCCATACATTGTCCTACTTCCTTACACTGGCCATGGCGCCTCTAAAGTAGTGCCTCATGATACTCTCCAGTTCCTCCAGCAGAAAGGGAATCCACAAGGCCTCTTTTTCTCACTTGAAAAAATCCCAACAGCCATTTGGTGGGAAATTGGAAGTTATGTTGCTTGGACCTTTCAAAATCCCTGTTTCACCTGTGTCGTTCGACACGATTTGGGTCTGGCTGTGGGATCCACATCGGATTTAAACTTACCTTGGATGTTTTGACTATATCTATGACCAAGAAGTATAAATGGGTTAGATATTTTGTTTGATTTTTTGGGTTCATGTCATAATTATATAGTTATATAAAGTATGAGAATCTTTTAACATTACTTGAGATATCTTATGAATAAAATATTAGGTATTTATATAGAATTAAATTTTATCAGTTTAGTTTAATAACATTTATTAATCGAGATATACTTATACATGTCGTATATACATTCTTTTATGCTGTAATACACACTTATTAGCCGTATCCTAGCACACCCGTATTAGCACTCGGTTCCATACCCTCAAATCCTAAAATTTATGGGATAAAGAATCTGACCTCTAGGTCCGCACCCGAGTTTGAGCAACATAGATTGAAAGGAAAGAAACAACATATATGTTGGGGATAAAGAAGAATCTATACAAGCTCAAACAAAATTGACTATTTGTGCTTAGATTTTGGTACAACAAGGCTGCAGACTGCAGTTGGTGTAAATGATAGCTCGGTTATTGTTGATTTTATTAGCACATTGCATAGCTTGTAATGGTAATATATTTTGGTTGTAACTGCCTCCAGCATCCTCTTTCTTCTGGTTTAGTGTTTACTAACAAAACTTACAAATTACCGAATTTATAAAAAATAAAAAAGGTAGCGCCCGTCTGACTGCTCTAAAGATTAGCTTGCAGCACTTCCATTGCCAAGATAAATAATAGAGGAGATAATAGCTGTTGTTGCCTGAGCCCTCTTAAATTCCAAAGGAAAAGCATCCTATGGGGCTCTTATTGAAAAGCCTAAAAGTGATAAAGGAGACTTGATCCATTTTTTTGTGAAGCCCATCCTCTCCATCACAAAATCCAAAGGCCCTGATATGATAGTATCAGTATGCCTTCTCAAGGTGCAGTTTGCACAGTACTCAATGAGTTTTTGTTTTTTTTTTTTCTAGAATCCACCATTTAACTAGGTACAAGTGCTGTTTGTAGATTTTTCCATCCTTTTTCAAAAAATGAAGAGAAAAGAATGATGTGGAAGAAAGAAGGATGGGTTCCAGAAATTGACTTTTACCTTGATTATTCCCTTCAACCATTGAAGGTTTAATATTTTGTACACATCATAAAATAGGAAATGAATACATAGTTACAGGAATTGAATTGTCCTATTGATCCTAAATATTCCTGATTGGTTCTAATTAACTCCAATTGATGTACATCACATTCAATTTACAATTGTTCTTAAGACCTTCCATGACTGCATATGGAATGTCAATAGTATCTTGTCCAACCTTCTTTAGTCTAATGCAGAGCATCTTAGCAATAATCTTGCAGATACTTTTTACTAGGCTACCGGGTCTTATTTTTTATATTTGATATTGGTCCCTCAATATGACTGAGGTCAACAAAGCTTTGAAACCTTTGACAAACCTCCAATTTTCATGAGAAGATCATACTTTCTCCATAATGTCACCATTAACCTTGGCCAACATTTTCAGAAGAACACCAAGGTGAAGTCATCTGATCCTGGAGCTTTATCTCCAGCACAATTTTAACTCCTTTCCAAACTTATTCCCTTGAGAATTCCCTTTCAGTCCATTCCTTTATCTCCTTCCTATTTGAAATTTTTGTTCCCTTGACTAAGGTCTCATTGTCACGATTTTCTATACAATTGTATCTACAAACTCAAATCTTTCCTTTAACCTGTTCCTCTCCTAACAAGTGAAAGTTGAATGAATGATCGTTGTACTCAACTTATGACTCATACAATGAAACTTTGGAGAAGAAGAATAAGAAAGTCATACCAAATACCCAACTGTAAATAGTTGGGGGGGGGGGGGGGATACGGAGGAGTTCCCAATGACTTGTTTGCACCAAGAGAATGCACAGTTAGATGAAGTATGTACAACAATAACAATACCCAGTATAATCCCACAAGGAGGGCCAGGGGAGGGTGGTGTCTGCATTCTTACCTCTACCTTGAGAAGTAGAGAGGTTGATTCTGCTAGACCCTCCACTCAAAGTAAAGCATATTAAGAATCGGGTATGTAAAACAAATAAAGTAGTGAAGAAATCCATAATGAAAACAATAGAGAAGGGAACAACAGCAATAAGCAATAACAAATACTATGATAACTGAAGCCAAAGAGACAATAAAATAGAAGAATAGTAGAAGAGTAATAAAAATAATACTAATAAGGAAGCTAGACAACACTCGACTACCCACTAGCCTTCTATCATAATCTTCGACCTCTAAATCCTCCTATATAGGGTCATGTCCTCGATAAGCTGCAAGTGTGTCTGTGTCATGTCCTACCTTATAACCTCTTCTAAATACTTCTCCGGCCTACCTTTACCTCTCCTCATACCCACTATAGCCAACCTCTCACACCTCCTTATGCAAGGGTTTGTACAACTTCTCTTCTCATATCTCATTTTCGCCACCCTTTTCTTGTCCACCACATAGGCCACTCCCACCTTGTTTCGGATATCTTTGATTCTCATCCTATCTCTCCTAATATGCTCACATATCTATATCTCAACATCCTCAATTCCACTACTTCCATATTTTTGACATGCGAGTTCTTGACTAGCCAACACTTAGTACCATACAACATAGTTGATCCAACCACCACTTTATAAAACATGGCTTTAAGGCTTGGGGGCACATTCTATCACACAACACACTGGAAGTGATCCCCCATTTCATCAACCCCACTGCAATACAATGTGTAACATCCTCGTCAATCTCCCCATTTCATTGGATTAGACCCCAAATACTTGATATTTCCCCTTTTATTCCATGTGAGCATAGTGTGAGATTTCGAGACCCTCTATTTTAAATCCTCTATCTATTCGCTTTATTTTGGTCAAAGACTTGAGCTTTAAAGTCAATATTGCCACCTACACACTTATTGGCAATGGAAATCAGACTTCTTCTAAATCCAGAAATAAGAAGTCCTGCTCCATATTCTACAGAGAACTCTTGTGCTATTTTATCAGAATAGAGAATACTTCTGGTAAGTTAGAGTTAAGCAGATATTCAGTAACTCCCTTCCCCCAGTACAGCTGACTGATTCACCACAAGTATTTAGGCAACACTTCGCACTCATATTTCATTCTCTACAAGTATTACTATCAAGTTCAATGCCCTTCCTTCTCCAACCCAATTTTCAGGACATTTCTATGATAATGAGGTCACTTTTTTCCAACTGACTAGTATTTGGGGTAACTTGCCAACTCATCCACCGGGCAACCAGCTACAAAAAAACAAGCACAAGTTCCAAATAATCCTGCCCACCAAGACTGAGCATTTGCGCTTACACTGAGTATTGTAACTGGGATTTCGACCAGAAATATCAAATCATCACTCGTATGCTTCAAACCACTTGCCCATTCTTAGGGATGACATAAACTCCCTATTTAGGTTCAAATTATTATCTAACTGTAGCGTAATACTGTCTGAACACAACTCTATTTTCAAAAAGAAGTAAGACAAAGATGGACATTTGAAACTTGAAACATGGAAAGCCAGAAAGGCAAGTGGAAATCTAAGAACAGATTTATCATAAAGAGCAAACTTTATTACTATATGAGAAGTTTCCTTCTACCACTCCCTTATATCAAGTGGTCGGGGCCATGGGTTCCACCCGCAGCAGAGTGAAAATATTGCCTATGGATTAGCTTTAATTCTCTTAAAAATTTCATCGAATATTCATAGAATATCAATGTAAAACCTAGTAACTTAAAAAATATCAGAATCTAGAACCCCATAAGGTTCAAATCATGGCTCCGACTCTGGTTCCACCCTGATCTCCACAACAATCTACTACTGCTCTAAAGTCTCCAACCTTCTACTTTCCAACAAGGGTTTGAACTTACTCCCCATAAATTTGCATCAAAATGTATCAGAAAAACATTTCATTGTTGTACTATCCAAACAAGGAAATAATCAAGAACCATCCTAATAACAATAACTAGCAAATCCTTATGAAAACCACAAGTAATTACGGAAACCCATTTCAATTACAGAACTAGGGCACCTTAATTACACAAAAACAAAGCAATTGAAGTGATTAAAAAAACCCATAAAAACAAATTAAAAAAACTCACCAATCAAAAACTTCAAACCTGATGTTCTTCCCGTCTGACCACAAGAAATGAAGCTCTCTTAAACCCACAAAGAAATGGAAAAAACAAAGACCAAGACCAAGAATATAGGCTCAAAAAGAGGACCAAATTGATTCCACCAACCCAAGAATCAACGCGTTTTTGAGCAATTTAGTATCTCAAGTTGAAGAAAATTGTCAATTCTGGCAACTTGGAATCTCAAATTCTTGTTAATTTGGATGAATCAGAAGCAGATTAGAGCTAATGGGGTAGATAGATAACGAACAAGAATGTCTGCAGTTGAGATTTTAGCTGCTTCTGATCGATGTTCGATAGAGAGCCAAGTTGGAAATTTTGCTTTTGAAAGGGATTTAAGGTCCATTTTTATATGTATTGACTTTTTATAGAACAATGTTTTTGAAATAATATTACTATTACCATAATCTTCTTTTTTATAATAAAAGACTAAATGGAATAATTACTATTATTATACTAAAAGATAACCCTAGTTTGTATGAGTATTTGTTGTCCATTTAGTATGATTTTGACATTTTAATGTTTAAATTTCAAAGTTGATTACATAACTATGAGATTTTTCTCGTCAAAATTAATTGACTATATTTTTTTTTATATAAAATTATAAACTTTTACTCTTACAAATATAAATTATACTCCTATGTGTCAAAAAATATTACTTTTGATGAGTAATTTTTGTTATTGATTTTTTTTAATCTAATAATACGAATTCAACAATTAAAAAGGATTGATTGAATTTAAAAACCTATTCATTTTGATTTGATCAAAGCTCATAATTAAAATACTATAAATGTAAATGAATTTGAAAAAATATACCATAAAATTACTACGTATGATACAAATAGTAATAACTATTAGTTCAAAATTTAATTTTCTTAAAAATCCAACAAGATGTAAAACTTTTCTATTATTTAATTAAATAAATAAAAGTTATTTAACCAAATCATTCATTAAAAATTAAGTGAAGATTTGTCTTTCAACGAAATATTACTTCAAAAAGTTTTCTCAAATTAATTTATTCATTATTATTACTCCAAATTTTCGTATTTCTTATTATAAAAATCAAATCATATATGCATAAATTGATTTTGTATTTTTATTCGAGTAAATTTTTTGAATAGTCATTTATGTTTGGAAAATTGTCTAATAATATCACTTTTTTTTCTTTTAGGACTACAATATGACTCAAATATTTTTATTTTTCACAAAATATACTTGATACAATAAAAAGAAACTATTCTCTCTGAGATGTTATGTCATATTATTTTATATTGTTTTAGCTATAAACCTTCTATTGCAAAGAGAGGAAGTCATTTTAAAAGAGAAGTCATGAAGGATTATGTAGTTATTTTGAAGAAGAGAAATTCTAGTAAAATATAGGAATAATGTATTAGTGCTTTTTGTTAGTTAAGTGACGCACTTCTTTAGACATATTATGTCTTTTTTTTGTTAAAACCTTTGTGTTCATATTATAGTCTGCTACAATGCGATGTTGTCACTTGCCTATAAAATGTTATCTAGCTATAAACTATAGCAAGTTATGATAAGCTTCTTTGAAATATAAATTCTAAGAATTATTATTTTGAAGATCAAATTTATTTGCGCATATATATTTGTACGACATTGATAAAAATTTGTTACTTAATTTGTTTTGTCCTCTTGATCAAATTCAAGAAACTACTTAAATGTTTTCCTCGATAAGAGCAAGACAATTTTTTTTTATGGACATGCAGGTAAATGCTTGTGAATGAAATCTAGAACAAAGATTTTCGCTATATAATTGAAGTAGCTAAATTCTCGTACATAAAACGATGTATCAAGCTAGTGAAGCTATAATAATAGCGTGCAAACTTATTCACCTCTTTAGTTTTAAAATCTTTAAGAAGGGTAAAAATGCTTCAATTAAATAAGTAAAAGGAGTTGCTTATACATACATTAAATGCTTGTTTGGAAAGTCACCCTAGTAATTGGATTTGGTGTAATTGAGTGTTGGGTGTAATTACACTGTTTGACGTATTTGGTTGACCATGTAATTTCTTGGTCAACAGATAATTCGGTATAATTGACAGTGAGTAATTACATTCTCTAATTCTCAAGGAGGAGTTGTGAATTACTGGTAATTACATGATGTAATTACAAGGTGATTACTTCTTCTTTTTCATTTCAATTTTTATTTTTTCGAATTTATTTATTTATTTATTGTTTCTATTATTTTTTATTTTTATATTATAAAAGTTTTATTTTATTTTATGTTATATATATTCATTTCATTCTCATTCTCAACCTTTACTTCATGTGATTTCATGCAATTTTTCGTATTATCTATTTTTTTTTTGGTAATAATAAATATTTTATATATAACTTTAGTAGAGGTTACATCAGGGATATTATAATTCCCAAACTTAGCTAGGTTAATGCAAGATAAGGACACTTGTTTTTTTTTCGTTCGCATAATTTTGTTAGTATTCTAATTTTTAAATTAAAGTAGAATTTATGTATGTTATGTTAAAGTTTGACATAAGAGTATTATATTAAATTTTTTGTTTTGAATTTAGAACCTATGATATATTTTCAGTTTCACTTGTTTTAGTAATATTGTCTTGAGATTTCACATTGTAAGTCGTTTATTATTTAGTTAGAATAGATTATCTTTTTGTCAAATGTGCTAATAATTTATGACATTTTATTTATAATATTAATCTTTTTGTCAAACTTGCATGCACGATGTTCATATAAGTCTTGTACTTTTAGTTTTTACGATTAATTCAATTAAAATATACTAATTTGAAAAATATAAATCAATTGTTTTTTTTTTCATGATATTAGTTAAGGACATACGTTTATCAATTAATATATTTTGGAAAGACAGTATGTATCTTAAATATTTAATTTAATATCATTTATAAAATTTCTTATTTGTCTAATACAAATTTTAAATTTTAGATAATTCACTTTTATTTTTAAAATTCAATATAATCTAATGATTGCAATTGTGCAATCAAACAGTACATTTGTAATTACACTGTGAAAAAAAAACAAGTCAGCGTAATTACTAGGTTGTGTAATTATTAGACTGATAATTATTATCCTAGTAATTACACCAATTCAAATTACCAGGTATCTTTCCAAATAGACTCTAACAAACTTTAATTGTATAGTTAAAATATTTATTGTTAAAATGGTATAATAATAACAACAACGACAACGACAACAATGACAACGACGACAATGACGACGAAAACAACGACAACAACTACAACAACGAGAACAACGAGAACAACGACTACAACAACAACAACAACAACGACGACAACAACAACAACAACATATATCAGAGCCTAGGAACTTTCGTGGTATATATGAAATTGATGTGAAGTATACGACATAGATATGATCTTTGTCTTCATGGATCTTGGAGAAACGAGTACTAAAAGTACTAGATTGGAAGAGGTAGATATACCTCAAAACCTTGATTTGTTAAACAAATGAACTATTCCAAAAATTAATATAAAAACCATTTATGATTATGGTTGGTTTGATAAAATCTCTAATAAACAGTTGATTTAAACTACTGAACAATCTTTGACGTTAAATTCGTCAGAACAAACTATTCGTCTGTTAAACAAGCGAGATATTGACTTATATAAACTTCAATATAACTTTTTGCATATTGGCATGATTCAGATTGCTTTTAACCCTTTAACCCTTAAAGGGTTACCTGCGACATTTTTAGTTGCTTTACGAGATGCTAGAAATTTAAATTTTAGACAATCTTTAATGGGTTCGATTGAATCTACTGTGGCATATGGTCCAGTCTACTTTAATATTCAGCCTAATTTACAGTTATCTTTAACTGATATTAATATTCTGGATGCTTTAACCTTAAATGTTAAAACGCATGGTTATAATTATGCGTCTAGTCCTGAATTAATTTATTTGTCTTATAGAATCTATTTCAAATTGCTTTCTACATTAAATCCAAGATGTAAGTTATATGATACATCTGCTGAAACTATTTTAGTAGAAACTAATTTTGCTAGATCTAAGGTCACTACTAGACGACTTATAAAATGGGAAGAAATTAATTTTCCGACTACTTGAACTTTGAACTCAGTTATTCCTCCAAACCAGATGGCCGATGCAGTCACTAATTCTGAGTATTCTCATACCACTCAAAATCCTGACGGTAGGATTTGTATGCAGTTTAATGATATCCCTTTTAGTAGACACTCATTTTCTTCTGCTAGAAGATTGCCTGTTATGCATCATATCTCCCCTATTGATCCAGTTTATGGCCCGGCTCGTAACCGTGCTGTCTCTTTACATACTTTACCATCAATTATATTTGCGGATCAAAATGATAGATTTGTTAATAAAATAAAAATTAATCCTCGTCTTAATATTGTTCACGCAAATGACATTGCTTCTGATATTTCCGACAAGGATATTCCTTCTCAGTCCGAAATGGATTTTGATCTTAATAATGCTTAATGATGAATGTACATCAAATAGATTTTAGCCTAGGTTCCCTGACAACAAAGTACGTTTAGAATGAATTCTTAAGTGATAAATGGAACCCATTTAAAACTTAGTTTTTTAACACTTATAGTACCGATGATTTAAATAATATTTCTCAAGAGTTTTATGAATCTTGTGCTTTACATAATCACATTATGTATTTTGTTCTTTGGTTTATAACCACTTATTTACCTTTATTCATCAACGTTCTTGAACAATCTTACAAAGATGGAACTGGTAATATTATCAAGGCGGTTTACCCATCTCAGTCCTCATTTGTTTTACCTAATAATACTAGTATAACTTTTATAGCCTTTCAAAAATTTATTGAAGAAGATGTTGCGTTAATCCGCATCAACGAAATTAATAATTTGATTTCTCAAAATAACTATTTGGAACTTTATGTTAAAGCTTTGGGTGAACATATTGGTTCTCTTAATAAAAAAAAATAGATGAATTGACTACTTTGATAATTCAGATAAAAAATAATATAAAGACTTTTAATAAAACTTCTACCTCTAAATCTAATGCAGAAGCACAGACTATGGCTACTCCTGTGCAGAGGCCTCCCGAGATTTCCGAATTTAAATTTAAATCGGTTTATGATTTTGAAGAACTTCTTGATAAAAAGTTTTCAGAATTCAGTGCCAAACCTATGGATTTATCTGAAAGTTTTGCTGATGAAATGGAAAACACCTTTGATTTTAAAAATCATGTTTCTTTAAAATTTAATAAACTCCAGGGTTATCCCAAAAAGAATAATGGTAATACTAAGTTTGCTCATAAACCTAGCATGCAAACCTATTATTATTCCAGGCCTACTCCTCAAGATGTGCTTATAGAGGAACGAGACTGGAATCAGACTAATATATCTTATAGCGGTTCTGAAATTTATGAATGGAACCTTGATGGTCTGACTGATAGACAGCTTACTATTCTTGTGCATAGAATGCTTATGTATGCAACTATCTGTAAAAATGTTAAAAACACAGATAGAAATATTTGCAAAATGATTATTGCAGGTTTTATTGGCCAACTCAGAGGTTGGTGGGATAATTATATGACCCTCGAGCAGAAAGCTACTGTTATTAATGCTACTTCGAGTGGTGAAGGTGTTGATAATTTAGGCATGGCTCTAGTTGCTAATAGAGAAGACACTGTTTATACCTTAGTCTTAACCATATTAGAACATTTTAATGGTAGATTTACCAATCAGTATGAGACTGTTCGTACCCTGTTAAACGTTCTACGCTGTAGTATCTTGGGAGAATTTAGGTGGTATAAAGATACTTATATGAGTAGGGTGATGGAACTACCCGAAAATAAGTATGAGCATTGAAAAACTAAGTTCATAGATGGCCTTCCTCCATTATTTGCAGTAAGGGTTAAATAAATCCTTAGAAATGAGCATGGAGAAATTCCTTATGATAATTATACTTATGGTCGACTGATAGGAGTTTGCACTCAAGAAGGGATAAACTTGTGCAATGAATTAAAGTTATCTAGACAGCTTAAGATGGATAAGCTTAGATAAAGATCTCAGCTAAGAGACTTTTGTACCTAGTTTGGTTTACCTGAAACTTCAGCTAATAGCAAGAAACAGACCAAACATAGAGATTCTAGACATTCCAACCCAGATGAACCTTATAGGAAAAGAGGGTCTAGATATAAAGGTCGATCTAAGGAAGAACGGGATGATAGAAAAGCCTCTCGCAAATCTAAACGATTTACTAAATATCGGTCGAAGTGGGAGCTCACAAAAATTAAGTGTTATAGGTGTGGCAATTTCAGACATATAGCACCCAATTGCAAGCTTGAAAAACTGAAAACCTTAGAACTTGATGAAGAGATTCATGATAAGGTTTATAGTTTCTTATACACCTCTGGTTCGGAGTCCGATTATGCTTCTGAGTCAGGTTCTGAAGAGGAAATTGATTTACCAGATTTATCTTATAATAATCAGCATGTTAATATGAATGCTTGCGATGCTTGCAAAACTGGTCAAGGTGATATGATGAATTTTATAAATTACAATCTCAATTTGAAGATTTGAATATTAACACTATTACTTATGATAATGTTATTGAACTTTTGAAAGAAGTTACCGATAATAATCTTCGTGAAAAAATTATTCAATTAGTTGTTAATAATAATGCTAGTTCTTCAAAAATTTCAGAAAAAAGGAATGATTTTGAATATGAATATTCTGCTCCTTATTCTTTGTCTGAAGTTCATAACAGACTTAATAATAATAAACAAACTATTTCTACAAGAGATTCTTCTTTCGATGATTTAAAAAATGAAATTGAAAATTTGAAAAATGATATTAAATCTATTAAACAAAATCAAATGACTTGTGATCACCGTCTTACTCAGATTGAAACTGTTAATAACAAAGGGAAAACTATTGCTGAAGATAATACTTTGGCAAAACCGTCTAATCCTGATCCTAGACAGGGCATGTTTTTAGGAATGATGCAGATTCTTACTGCTCATTAATGGTATGTTAAATGCACCATATTGATTAATAATAGCTTTTCCATAACTGATGTTGATATGATTGATAGTAGAGCCGATGTCAGTTGTATTCAAGAAGGTCTTATACCTACGAAGTATTTTGAGAAAACAACTCACATGGTTAAATCTGCCTCTGGACATGCTTTAGATATAAAGTATAAATTTCCTAATACTCGCATTTGCCAAAATAAAGTTTGCATTCCGTATTTCTTTTTCTTGGTTAAAAATTAGTTATACCCTCCGATTATACTTGGAACACCTGTTATAAATGCCATTTATCCGTTTACTAGCATAAATGCTAAAGGGTTTTCGGCTACTTATAAAGATCAGAATATTAGTTATACTTTTATCACTGACCCAATTTCTTGTGATATTAATGCTTTAATTGATATGAAGCAAAAATATGTTGATTCTTTACAACTTGAATTGTTTAGTATGAATATATTTGATACTTTGAAATCCACCAAAGTACAAGAAAAAATTAAATTAATTTCTGAATAAATGGCCATTGATATTTGTGTTGATCATCCTAGTGCTTTTTGGAATCGAAAAAAGTATATTGTTACCCTTCCATATGAAGATGGTTTCTCTGAGAATGATATTCCCACAAAATCTCGGCCATGTTAGATGAACACCGAATTGGTTGAATTCTGCAAAAACAAAATTGATAATTTGTTACAAAAGGGTTTGATAAAACCTTCAAAATCACCTTGGTCTTGTACTGCATTTTATGTCAACAATGCTGCGGAAAAAGAACGAGGTGTCCCCAGGTTGGTTATAAACTATAAACCTTTGAACAAATATTTAAAATGGATTAGGTATCCTATCCCAAATAAAAAGGATTTATTATCAAGATTATATGATGCCAATATATTTTCAAAATTTGATTTAAAATCAGGTTATTGGCAGATCCAAATATTTAAAGAGCATTCTTATAGAATAACTTTTAATGTCCCATTTGGACAATATGAATGGAATGTTATGCCCTTTGGGTTGAAAAACGCTCCTTCTGAATTTCAGAAAATTATGAATGATATTTTCAACCCATATTTGGATTTTATCATTGTTTATATTGATGATATTCTAGTTACTCAAAAACACTTGAAATACATATCAAACATTTAGACATTTTCAAGAAAATTGTTATACAAAATGGTTTGGTAATTTCTAAACCAAAAATGAGTCTCTTTGAAACTAATGTTAGATTCTTAGGACATCATATTTGTGAAGGGAAGATTACCCCAATTCAACGATCAATTGAATTTGCTTCAAAGTTTCCAGATGTTATTACAGATCGAACTCAATTACAAAGATTTTTGGGCAGTTTGAATTATATATCTCTGTTTTATAAAAAAATTATCTCGAGATTTGGCCCCTTTATATGATAGGTTAAAAAAGGATCATAAATCATCATGGACTGATAGTCACACCACTCTGGTAAAGAATATTAAACTTTGGGTCCAATCTTTACCGTGTAACTCTTGCTAACCCTACTTGGCAAAAGATTATTGAGACAAATGCGTCTAATATTGGCTATGGTGGGATTCTGAAACAAATTAATTCCAATGATAAAAATGAATATTTAATTAGATTTCATTTGAAAAAATGGAGTGATGCTCAGAAGAAATATGCTATGGTGGCTCATGAAATGCTAACCATCGTCAAATGTGTATTAAAATTTCAAGATGATTTATATAATCAAAAGTTTTTAATAAAAACTGACGCGCAATTGGTAAAATACATGTTTGATAAAGATTTTAAACATGATGCCTCAAAATTGATTTTTGCTAGGTGGCAGGCTCAACTAGCTCCTTTTGATTTTGAAATCCATTATAAAAAGAGAAGTGATAACTCTCTCCCAGATTTCTTATCTAGAGAATATCTTTCTTCACAATGAGTTTTCTTGCCCCCTTCTTTACTGATAAAACTTTAGTTACTATACTAAAGGTAGTCCCTCTCAATAGATACGTACAAGAAATAATATTATGAAAAATTATCGATGCTATGGTGATAGATATCTTCAGTATTCATAATATTGAAGAAGTCGTCGAATTTGACGACAAGAATTATTATTATCATAATTATTATGACTTTTACGATTTTCTTGATGATTAAAACACGATGTTTTAATTGTAGGATGGACCCTCCCTGGGTAACCAAGGGTCGAGGCAAGGGAAATAACCCACACAGACGGGGAAGATTATCCCCCAGATCATCATCAGAATCGTCATACAGATCCTCATCAAAATCGCCAATTCTGCAGTGAGGAGGCATGAGCTTGATAAGCTCAAAAATATCTCAAAATACGGCATCATCATCCGTACACCTAAAAGATATTCCGGAAAGTAGCCCATTATACGCGGAGCTACATGCATATCTATCACAAAAGCAAAGTGATACTTTTGCCTCTATCGTTAAAGACGATGTTGATAATATCAAATTGTATGAACATGTGGCAAAGAAAGAAATGATATTTCTTTTAGAGAACTCTGAAATTCAGAGAAAAGACGAACCCTGAAAGATATTTCAGTGCTATTTAATCAACGGTTTATATTTTTTGGGTGAGTCATACAAAACCCGCTCGTACTATGAAATCATTTTGATGAATACTGGTAGTGTGGAATTCCAACACTTCTCAGGTTATAATACCAGTGAGAACGCTTATAACTTCTCTTAAGTGATTATTAAGCAGATTATTTCAATAGAAGATTGAGGTATTTCCTCAATGAAAGAAAGGCAGATCAGCCTGAATAAGGTTCCCACTAGTTTTACATATTGAGATTATATTAATGCCTTCAGTAAAGTCCTCTACTATAATAATGAGAGGCACAAACATACTTGGTTTATTAAGATTTGTGCAAAGATCTTTGCTCAACCACTCCCTAATTGGTTCTTAAACTGGTGGTCATACCACGAGTCGACGACAAAGATTTTGCCTGACCCCTTTTTAAAATTATGCAAAGAATGGGTTAAGGTTTCACCAAACCTAAATAACTTATACCATGAAGATCATATCTGCTATATGGAACAAATTGACCAGATCTATTTCTTCTTAGAATTCTCTATTCCCTGGATTTATAAATGGACCCCGAAAGTAGGTTTTACCGAGGAACAAATTCCTTGTCTATATGGAATTTATTATAATAATTTTTGGGACAAACTAATGAAGAAAGATCCCAAGACAAAGTCCTTATACGGACAAGAACTTCTGGACCTTATTACCCAGAAAATCCATGAATATGGTACGGCTCCTCCAAAGGAACTAATCACTGATAACCTCAGTCAGGCATATGACCAGAAGAATTTCCAATCTAGATGGAAATAAAGAAGAACTCATCAATAATTACTTAGACGAAGTCCGAAGGAATCTACTCCTTAATATCACTCACTACGAGAAATCCGACACTTCTATGAGGAGTGAAACGAGTGATGATACTCGAGATGATACTAAAGAAGCTCAACCATTTGAGCCAAAAGAACCACGATCCGGGCCTACGCTGAAAAAAACAAAAGATTTTCTATTTGGATTGACAAAGAAAGGCACGATGTGAAAGACTATCGTGAACAGTAAAGGGCACTAACAACATAGGGGACCCATGATAAGGGACCCACTTTTACTATTCGTAGATGCTTTTCCTTTTCTATAAATAAGTTTAGTTTTGTTTAAGAAAGACAGGTTTCAGAAAACCCTCTCTCTCTCTTTCCTCTCTTGTAAAGAACTCTCTCTTGTATTGTAATTTGTAAGTTCGCCGGATACTTACCGGAATTGTCAATAAAGTATATAGTTCTCATAGGCCTTGGTGTTGGCCACAACTACAATGTACTCCAATTCTTCCTTTCTTTTATCTTCATCTCTTTCTCCGATCTAGAGCCGTGACTATGTCCGGCTAAAAGATTCATATCTATGTCGGATATCTAACTTCACTTTTATAACTACCATGAAAGATCTAGACTTTATCTAAATATAAATAAATTTATATATGGTTTCTTGACTTGGTTCCGAGATGGTGGTACAATCAGATTTAATACAACAAGTTATTGGCTTTGTCTTAGTGACTCCGTCTAGCCAGTCGTGGTTCTTAGCCCGTGAATGAGTTGAAAAGGGCGCTCTATATCCGGTTAGAACTGATAGACACATGGGCTCAATAACAATACGTATTGAATCTTGACAAGCCCTTTGCTTGGGTAAAAGGATTAAGTCCTTCCATACAACCATTGAACTATATAAAAAATTGTATATATTTCGATTCATATTTACTCCTTGAATTCGAATATTAAATAAGCTAGATTGAAGATGACCATGCGGACTACCGCTAGTCTTCAGAGATCCTGTCTTACTAATGATGATGATGATCATCATAATCATAATCATAATAATAATAATAATAATAATGATAATAATGATAATAATGATAATAATAATAATAATGATAATAATAATAATAATAATAATAATAATGATAATAATGATGATAATAATAATAATGATAATAATAATAATAATAATATTAATGATAATAATAATAATAATAATGATGATGATGATGATGATGATGATGATGATAATGATGATGATAATAATATGACATGACATTCATTAGGAGAGAGGACGATATTTTTATTGTGTAAGTATATTTTGAGAAAACTAGAAATAGTTGAGTGATATTATAGTTCTCAAAGAAATAAAAATATTACCGGACAATTTCCCAAACATGCGTGGCTATGTAACAAATTCTCTGAATAGTCACCCATGTTTGAATAATTATCAAAGTAATATCATTTTTGTTTTTTTGACTACAATGTCACCCAACTATTTTTATTTTCTCAAAATATATTTGACATAATAATAAAAAATTCTCTCTCCAAATGAAATGTCATGCCATAATTTTATTTAAACATCAAACCTTTTATTGCGAAGAGAGGAGGCCATTTCAAAAGAAAAGTCATAAAGGATTATTTAATTCTTTTGCGGAAGAAGAGAAACTCTAGTAAAATATAGAGGTTATCAATTATGTATTAGTATCTTTTATTAATTACTATAATATAGTATAATTTACAGCCAAATAATAATGTCATACCACATTATTATTCTTTAAATAATAAACCTTCTATTGCAAAGAGAGGAAGCCATATTAAAAGAGAAGTCTTGAAGGATTATGTAGTTGTTTTAACAGAAGAAGAGAAACTCTAGTAAAATTTAGGGATTATGTATTAGTGTCTTTTGTTAGTTATGTGAAACACTTCTTTAGACATAGTATATGTTTTCTTTTGCTTAAACCTCTATGATCATATTATAGTCTACTATAGTGTGATGTCATTTTCCTATAAAACATCATTTGACTGTAAATTATAGTAAGTTATGACATGCTTTTGAAGTATTAATGCTAAAAACTCTTATTTTGTAGAACAATTGTTTGTTCATGTATTTTGGTAAGGCAGTTATGAAAATTTGTTACTAAATTTATTTTGTCTTCTTGATCAACTTTAAGAAACAAGTTTAAGTACTTCTCCGATCTACCTTGCCCAACACTTCATGTAACTTGCCCCAGACCTTAAAATAAAATTACGTACCTCGATCTGAAATGATGGAAAGGGGTACCCTATGCAACCTTATGTGCTATATCCTTGACATAAATCTTGGCTTAACTACTGCAAATTATAATTCACCATGACTAGAATAAAGTGGGCTGATTTAGTCAACCTATCCACAATGACCCAAATGAAATCATACTTCCCCAAGGTCTTAGGAAGACCCATCATGAAATTCATGGCTATCATTTCTCACT
>JAJOOS010005199.1:0-15716 GCA_029582725.1 Solanum chiquidenum | reverse complement strand
AGAAGGGTGTGTCTCCAATTCCAGCAAAAAGGACCAAGTCTTTCTCTTGTGATTTTGAAGAACAAATCGTTAGATAATGTTCTAAGGTTCTTAGACTTCAGGTGAGACGAATTTTACTAGAAGAGGAATCAAAATATAGTCTCAAAAGTGAGGCAAGTCACATGTACAGCTGCCTCCAAAAGGTGGCTGCCCAAAAAAAGGTTGGCTGCCCAAAATGCATACATATATACCTATATGTATAACCCTCACCTTCCTTTCAAGTTATACATAATTCTAATTAGAATATTACGTAAATACCCCAATACAATCCCTTAAATTACGATCACAATTATGTTAAACAAGATTGCAAATATCAAAAAATTTCAAGTTCCCAAAATGAGAATAAAACATATTGTAGTAATTAAGCAATGGTGTATCGACATGCGAAATTGGTCTAGTATTTAGGGGCGTTACATCTCTTCTTTAATTCCTATCAGCTCAATAATGTCGAAGTAAAACAGGATTATCATCACAAGTAACAATAGCCTGTACAAATACGACTATGATCCCAAAATAGTAATTCTGGACAGCCTAGTACCTCATGTCGCAACTTAGATTTGAAAAGGAAAACGGAAAATCTGGACTGTATATACTTCATTAAAGATGTAGGTACATCTCTTAAGGTTGCAAACAATCAAGAATCACCGAAAAATGTATTTTGTACAAAATGATATCATCGATACACTAACAGTTTTCCATACAGGATTTCTAAATTCGAAATCTGGAAAAAACTTGTCCTATGTTGCGTCCCATATTTCGAATCCATAACGGCTAAATTAGAGTTTACATAAACATAAGAGTTGTAGTTATACGAATTATCTTTCCAAATCATATTTATTCACTATAAACTAAGTTCTATAGAAAGAGATATGCATAAACTACCAAACACTAGCCAGCTCAGAAACAGATTTCGTCACTTGCCAACAAGAAGGGTGTGTCTCGAATTCCAGCAAAAAGGACCAAGTTTTTCTCTTGTGATTTTGAAGAACAAATGGTTAGATAATGTTCTAAGGTTCTTAGACTTCAGGTGAGATGAATTTTACTAGAAGAGGTGTCAAAATATAATCTCAAAAGTGAGGCTAGTCACATGTACAGCTAGCTGCCTCTAAAAGGTGGCTGCCCAAAAAAAGGTTGGCTGCCCAAAATGCATACATATATACCTATATGTATAACCCTCACCTTCCTTTCAAGTTATACATAATTCTAATTAGAATATTACGTAAATACCCCAATACAATCCCTTAAATGATGATCACAATTATGTTAAGCAAGATTGTAAATATCACAAAATTTCCAGTTCCCAAAATGAGAATAAAACATATTGTAGTAATTAAGCAATGGTGTATCGACATGCGAAAATTGGACTAGTATTTAGGGGGGTTACAACTCTTCTTTAATTCCTAGTAGCTCATTAATGACGAAGTAAAACAGGATTATCATCACAAGTAAGCTTAGCCTATACAAATATGACTATGCTCCCAAAACAGTAATTCTGGCCAGCCTAGTACCTCATGTCGCAACTTAGATTTGAAAAGGAAAACAGAAAAACAGGACTGTATATCCTTCATTAAAGATGTAGGTACATCTCTTAAGGTTGTAAACAATCAAGAATCACCGAAAAATATATTTTGTACAAAAAGATATCATCGATACACTAACAGTTGTCCATACAGGATTTCTAAATCCAAAATCTGGACAGAACTTGTCCTATGTTGCGTCCAATATTTCGAATCCATAACGGCTAAATTAGAGTTTACATAAACATAAGAGTTGTAGTTATTCGAATTATCTTTCCAAATCATATTTATTCACTGTACACGAAGTTCTATAGAAAGAGACTTGCATAAACTACCAAACACAAGCCAGCTCAGAAACAAATTTCGTCACTTGCCAACAAGAAGGGTGTGTCTTCAATTCCACCAAAAAGGACCAAGTTTTTCGCTTGTGATTTTGAAGAAAAAATGGTTAGATAATGTTCTAAGGTTCTTAGACTTCAGGTGAGATAAATTTTACTAGAAGAGGTATCAAAATATAGTCTCAAAAGTGAGGCTCGTCACATGTAAAACTAGCGGCCTCCAAAAGGTGGCTGCCCAAAAAAAGGTTGGCTTCCCAAAATGCATACATATATACCTATATGTATAACCCTCACCTTCCATTCAAGTTATACATAATTCTAATTAGAATATTACGTAAATATCCCAATACAATCCCTTAAATGATGATCACAATTATGTTAAGCAATATTTTAAATATCACAAAATTTCAAGTTCCCAAAATGAGAATAAAACATATTGTAGTAATTAAGCAATGGTGTATCAACATGTGAAAATTGGTCTAGTATTTAGGGGAGTTACAACTCTTCTTTAATTCCTATCAGCTCAATAATGTCGAAGTAAAACAGGATTATCATCACAAGTAAGCTTAGCCTGTACAAATACGACTATGCTCCCAAAATAGTAATTCTGGCCAGCCTAGTACCTCTTGTCGCAACTTAGATTTGAAAAGGAAAACGGAAAATCTGGACTGTATATACTTCACAAAAGATGTAGGTACATCTCTTAAGGTTGCAAACAATCAAGAATCACCGAAAAAAGTATTTTGTACAAAAAGATATCATCGATACACTAACAGTTTTCCATACAGGATTTCTAAATTCGAAATCTGGAAAGAACTTGTCCTATGTTGCGTCCCATATTTCGAATCCATAACGGCTAAATTAGAGTTTACATAAACATAAGAGTTGTAGTTATACGAATTATCTTTCCAAATCATATTTATCCACTATAAGCTAACTTCTATAGAAAGAGATATGCATAAACTACCAAACACTAGCCAGCTCAGAAACAGATTTTGTCACTTGCCAACAAGAAGGGTGTATCTCCAATTCCAGCAAAAAGGACCAAGTTTTTGGCTTGTGATTTTGAAGAAAGAATGGTTAGATAATGTTCTAAGGTTCTTAGACTTCAGATGAGACGAATTTTACTAGAAGAGGTGTCAAAATATAGTCTCAAAAGTAAGGCTAGTCACATGCAAAACTAGCTGCCTCTAAAAGGTGGCTGCCCAAAATGCATACATATATATCTATACGTATAACCCTCACCTTCCTTTCAAGTTATACATAATTCTAATTAGAATATTATGTAAATACCCCAATACAATCCCTTAAATTATGATCACAATTATGTTAAGCAAGATTGTAAATATCACAAAATCTCAAGTTCCCAAAATAAGAATAAAACATATTATAGTAATTAAGCAATGGTGTATCGACATGCGAAAATTGATCTAGTATTTAGGGGCGTTACAACTCTTCTTTAATTCCTATCAGATCAATAATGTCGAAGTAAAACAGGATTATCATCCCAAGTAAGCTTAGCCTGTACAAATACAACTATGCTCCCAAAACTGTAATTCTGGCCAGCCTAGTACCTCTTGTCACAACTTAGATTTGAAAAGGAAATCAGAAAAACTGGACTATATATACTTCATTAAAGATGTAGGTACATCTCTTAAGGTTGCAAACAATCAAGAATCACCGAAAAATGTAATTTGTACAAAAAGATATCATCGATACACTAACAGTTTTTCATACAGGATTTCTAAATCCGAAATCTGGACAGAACTTGTCCTATGTTGCGTTCCATATTTCGAATCCATAACAGCTAAATTAGAGTTTACATAAACATAAGAGTTGTAGTTATAAGAATTATCTTTCCAAATCATATTTATTCACTATAAACTAAGTTCTATTGAAAGAGATATACATAAACTACCAAACACTAGCCAGCTCAGAAACATATTTTGTCACTTGCCAACAAGAAGGGTGTGTCTCCAATTCCTGCAAAAAGGACCAAGTTTTTCGCTTGTGATTTTGAATAACAAATGGTTAGATAATGTTCTAAGGTTCTTAGACTTCAGGTGAGATGAATTTTACTAGAAGAGGTGTCAAAATATAATCTCAAAAGTGAGGCTAGTCACATGTAAAACTAGCTGCCTCTAAAAGGTGGCTGCCCAAAAAAAGGTTGGCTGCCCAAAATGCATACATATATACCTATATGTATAACCCTCACCTTCCTTTCAAGTTATACATAATTCTAATTAGAATATTACGTAAATACCCCAATACAATCCCTTAAATGATGATCACAATTATGTTAAGCAAGATTGTAAATATCACAAAATTTCCAGTTCCCAAAATGAGAATAAAACATATTGTAGTAATTAAGCAATGTTGTATCGACATGCGAAAATTGGTCTAGTATTTAGGGGCGTTACAACTCTTCTTTAATTCCTATCAGCTCAATAATGTCGAAGTAAAACAGGATTATCATCACAAGTAAGCTTAGCCTGTACAAATAAGACTATGCTCCCAAAACAGTAATTCTGGCCAGCCTAGTACCTCTTGTCGCAACTTAGATTTGAAAAGGAAAATGGAAAAACTGGACTGTATATACTTCATTAAAGATGTAGGTACATCTCTTAAGGTTGCAAAATATCAAGAATCACCGAAAAATGTATTTTGTACAAAAAGATATCGTTGATACACTAACAGTTTTCCATACAGGATTTCTAAATCCGAAATATGGACAGAACTTGTCCTATGTTGCGTCCCATATTTCGAATCCATGACAGCTAAATTAGAGTTTACATAAACATAAGAGTTGTAGGTATAAGAATTATCTTTCCAAATCATATTTATTCACTGTAAACTAAGTTCTATAGTAAGAGATATGCATAAACTACCAAACACTAGCCAGCTCAGAAACAGATTTCGTCACTTGCCAACAAGAAGGGTGTGTCTCCAATTCCAGCAAAAAGGACCAAGTCTTTCTCTTGTGATTTTGAAGAACAAATCGTTAGATAATGTTCTAAGGTTCTTAGACTTCAGGTGAGACGAATTTTACTAGAAGAGGAATCAAAATATAGTCTCAAAAGTGAGGCAAGTCACATGTACAGCTGCCTCCAAAAGGTGGCTGCCCAAAAAAAGGTTGGCTGCCCAAAATGCATACATATATACCTATATGTATAACCCTCACCTTCCTTTCAAGTTATACATAATTCTAATTAGAATATTACGTAAATACCCCAATACAATCCCTTAAATTACGATCACAATTATGTTAAGCAATATTGTAAATATCACAAAATTTCCAGTTCCCAAAATGAGAATAAAACATATTGTAGTAATTAAGCAATGGTGTATCGACATGCGAAAATTGGTCTACTATTTAGGGGCGTTACAACTCTTCTTTAATTCCTATCAGCTGAATAATGTCGAAGTAAAACAGGATTATCATCACAAGTAAGCTTAGCTTGTACTAATACGACTATGCTCCCAAAACAGTAATTCTGGCCAGCCTAGTACCTCATGTTGCAACTTAGATTTCAAAACGAAAACGGAAAATCTGGACTGTATATCCTTCATTAAAGATGTTGGTATATCTCTTAAGGTTGCAAACAATCAAGAATCACCGAAAAATGTATTTTGTACAAAAAGATATCATCGATACACTAACAGTTTTCCTTACAGGATTTCTTAATCCGAAATCTGGACAGAACTTGTCCTATGTTGCGTCCCATATTTCGAATCCATAACAGCTAAATTAGAGTTTACATAAACATAAGAGTTGTAGGTATACGAATTATCTTTCCAAATCATATTTATTCAGTGTAAACTAAGTTCTATAGAAAGAGATATCCATAAACTACCAAACACTACCCAGCTCAGAAACAGATTTTGTCACTTACCAACAAGAAGGGTGTGTTTCCAATTCCAGCAAAAAGGACCAAGTTTTTCTCTTGTGATTTTGAAGAACAAATGGTTAGATAATGTTCTAAGGTTCTTAGGCTTCAGGTGAGACGAATTTTACTAGAAGAGGTGTCAAAATATAGTCTCAAAAGTGAGGCTAGTCACATGTACAGCTGCCTCCAAAAGGTGGCTGCCCAAAATGCATACATATATACCTATATGTATAACCCTCACCTTCCTTTCAAGTTATACATAATTCTAATTAGAATATTATGTAAATACCCCAATACAATCCCTTAAATTATGATCACCATTATGTTAAGCAAGATTGTAAATATCATAAAATTTCCAGTTCCCAAAATGAGAATAAAACATATTGTAGTAATTAAGCAATGGTGTATCGACATGCGAAAGTTGGTCTAGTATTTAGGGGCGTTACACTTAGGTTTGAACACTGTATCTTCGTTGAACTTTGTAGTCTTAGCATTGGAGGAACCTTTAATGTGAAAAGTCACCATCACCGGTCTATGCCCTCATTGCCTCCCTATAATTTTCCTTAAATTTCTCCTCTTCAATTTGTTGAACATGAATCATTAGACGAGAAATATACATTCCTTAATGAGCATGGTGGTATGACATTCCTTAAGGACCATTTTGGATAAACCCAAAACGAACTTGGTCATCCTTTTCCTAGAGTCGACAACCATAGTAGGAGCATACTTAGACAATTGTGTGAACTTTAAGGCATAATTCTTCACAGTCATATTCCCTTGACGAAGGTTGATGAAATAAAGTACATTTGCCTCCCTCATATCAAGGGGAAAGGACCTATCGAAGAAAGAAACCTTAAACTTTTCCCAATCAAGATGATCCACATCACCAGCCTCTCCTCCTTGCATTGATTGAACCAAACATGAGCAACACCTAAATTGATAAGCAGTCAATTTCTCCTTTTCCATCAACATCACTCACATGATCATCAACACCTTCTATACCTCATCAATAAACTCTTGATGATCTTCCTCAATTTTGGAACCATGAAACTCCGGAGGATTCATCCTAGTGAAGTCTCTCATTCTAGTTGTCGTTGTACCCAAATTTGGGTTCATGGGAACCACAATCTCCCCATTGTCTTGGGCCATCATGGCTTGAGCCAACACTTGAAAAGCAACCTAAACTTCACATTAGTCACTTGCTCGGCCAAAGGGTCGACCGAAACTTGTGTAGTTTCTTGAGGAGCTTCTCGTTCCACATCCTCATTCAAATTCCTTGTAAAATATGCTCTTCGAGGGTCCATATCCTAAAAAGCATCAGATAAGGATTAGGAGAGAGACATATAGAGTTACACTATATCACATGACTTTATAATGATTAAAGAAGTAAAATTTTCTATTTATATTATGGCCTCTTATTCATAAATGTGGTGCGCTTCACACTCATGAACAAGACTCTACTCGGCGTGACTTATGCTTTACTCTCAAAGCAACCTTAAATCATTTATATTAATTTCATAAAGAAACATGCATATATTCATGAATTCATCTTTCATAGTTCATAAGATTCATCATATGATCATAGTCTAGAAATCATGGATCATGCATAGGTTCATGTGAATTCAACTTAAAACATATAGTTACTATAATTCACGCATAAGAAGATAAAAAACAATCAATTACATCATAATGGAAAAGAACCCATGGATATTGAATAAAATCCTAACTATAATAAGAGAATTTAGGAACCCTATGGAGGAGAGGACTCTATTGGTGAATACTATCATACTTTAGCAATCAATGCCCACAATCAATGGTGAACTGTAGCTTTTCAAGCCAAACCCTAGCTTTCTCCTTCCTTAGTTCTTGAGAGAAATTTGGGGGTGATTGATAACCGCTATCAAAGATACTTCATCCAATACTAAGCATCAACGATCGTTTAATAGTAATATAACCCAACCAAGGGTTGGGGTTGAATCCCAAGGGAGTAGTTTTTCCTTTAAATTTGGAAATGAAACTTTGACACAATTCCTTCAATGTTATGGTTATGTTTGGCCAATTTCAATCCAACTTCATGAATAAACAGTTATTAAACAAATACTAGAGTAGAATGTGGGGAATTGACCAGCCAATTGTCGAATTTTACTTTAGAGGATGAATGTTGGTACAAACAGTAGGTTATTTTGTTGTGGGTAGGTCGGGCCATATATAAGATAACTTTCTCTTGAACGATTACCTTTTCTATGATGAATTCTCTCGAACTTCATCACTGATCGTAAGATGCCCAACCCTTTGTCCTCATCAAATCCACTCTCTCGAGCTAGATGCAAAGGATAGATTTCAGATTTCACTCTCTCGATCTGAAATCCGGGTAACCCACAACTAAGGATGCTAAGATTGCTACCTTGGTTCTGTGCTACTCTATCGAGCAAGCTCACAACGCGGAATCAATTAAACTAAATATGCAAGACAACTTCAAAACGCAGTAACAATTTAGACCCACTTCAAATAAACTTTCCTATTTGCAGTTCAACAATACCCACTTAGCAAAACTTCAACAATTGGCTTCGTAGTCAAAACCCCAATAGAAGGGTTTTAGCCACTCATATCAAAAGTAGAAAAATTAACATCCATTTTTCTTCCCATAAGTGAATACAGAAAAATGAGATTTTTTATGAAGAAATCAGCTAACAATCTTCTTGATTACAAAATCTCTAAGAATATTTTGATAAAAATCCCTCTCTAGGGCCTTTCGTGGTATCCTCTCTCTAAATTGTTTTGTTCACTTGTGTCTGAATACCCTATATCCTTTCCAAAAATAAATTTGAATAAGTCTAATGTGTGACTGCTATAGACCATTCAGTGAAGTTAGTCGGATGTCACCGATAGGTCGGCGATGCACCGATCGTTCTTTATCTCGCTTTCAGTTTTCACTCTTTCTTGGTTTGGCTATTGTTACTTTAGGCGATCCAAATTGGGATCGGCGAACACTTCTGCGAATCGCCTTCTGTCTATTATTTCGCTCATCAGCGGGTGTTCAGATCTTCTTCAGCAATCTTTGGTGACCTAATTTTCCTTCGCCGAATAGATCAGCGACACACCAACTGGCTCTGCTGATCGCCGAAATTACCCTGAGCTTAGCTCCAGCATTCTGTAACTTTAGGCGATATCATCATTGTTCGGCGATCCACCAAATATTTTTTTCTATCGCCAACGTGGTCACCTCTTCTAGGGCTTAGATCAATAGAACATTAGGCGAGACCATGGCCATTCGGTGACTCGCCTAATGGCTTGGGCGATCTTCAAGCCTTCTCTTCTTCGTTCTTTCACCTGCCTTGTCCCCTTTTTGCTCCATAGTGTCCATGCTTTGTCCCTAAGTTCAAATGTTTGAAATTTAAGTATTTACATTAGTTATTGAGACAAAATGCACATTTAAGGACATTGATTCTATTATAATCAAGCCCTAAATAAGTGTAAACTGTGGACTCATCAGTGATCTTGGAGGGGATTTAGGAAATGTTAGAAGAGTCATTTAGAATGCATAGCTTTTAGGCTTAAAAGACTTATATAGGGCTTAGGATTGGGATCAAAACGACCTAGTTTAAGCATTAATCAATTAGGAAAAGACTTAAAAGCCCTTAAAAATAACTGACGACTCGACCTATGGTTAAGACCTACGGACCGTAGAACTACTGGTCCGCTGTAAAACAAGTATTAGGACCTTAAAAATTACCTTTTTTTTATGGAACCCATGTACAACTTGTAGGTCTTCCTATGGTCCATACATGCCAACCGTATAAACCAACTTTATGCTTAACGACTACACTAAGTTTGGGAGTCACCTACCAGACCAATCTACGATTCGTACATAGAATAACAAACTTTCCTAGTGAACCGTAAAAAGGGGTACTAGGACTTGTTTTTGAAAAATGTATTTTCCTGATTCCTACAGTTGCTAGTTACAGCTGGTAGTAGCTTCTACTATGCGTAAATGGGAATGTAGATGCAACCTGCAACTCAAAAATTCATTTTCTCTCTTTTCCAAATTATGAGTTGTTACATAGGTGATCCACCTTTCTCAATTGGCGATCAACAATGTATAGTTTTCACTTCTTCTTTTTGCAGTTTTTGGCCATTCTTTCAAACATCAATCATTTCCTAGTCCATCGACATTCATAGCTAAAATCATCATAATAGGACAAATTAAGGCATTGAGGATACTAATTATTGAGCTAAATACACCTCATCAGTTTATCAAATGGTTTCACGTATTCACTGACCTCATATATGATTTATGATTTCTTTATAAAGGGTTTTATCAGGTTTTACTTGATCTTGCATATCATGTTTAAATTCATCATATCCAGCTTTACAAATTATCATAAAAATATCTTATACTAGTATATTCAAAGTATTGATTCACACACCTCTAGTGCCTATATTTTTCATGTGATGTAGAATCAGGTTGTTACTATAAGGATCCTAGTCAGTTCGATTGCAACTTCCTATCAAAAAGTAAGGAGTTATCTAATTTTGAGCACTCAAGTCAGTTTGTAGTTCTAGTATGTTATTTCTATTCACATGTAATTATTAAGGTAAGTAGGGGTCATGTCCTACTAACTATAATCAGTATTAGTAAAGGCTTCATAAACAATTAGTTAGAGTTGTTGTGTTCAGTTTATTCTTTTTGAGATTCTTTTCACATCACAATTGTTGTATACAAATTTTTCCAAAAATAAATTGAACCAGTATTACATAAATATGCTTCCGCTCAATCATTTTCATTCTTTTACATGTTAATATTCAGTTGCTCATGGCTATGCCACTATCAAGGGTTATCTTGGATTCACTTGTGGTGTATTACGACTAGGGGGTAGTCTCAGGTCATGATAATTAGCAGGTACTAGAGCCACTCTTAGTGTGTCAGCTACTCAGGCTTTAGGCGCTCATCCCATTTATATTACCACTTCTAGGATGGGTGAAGCTTCGGGTACTGATGTGTTCTTCCATTCCATACTAAGCCTTCTTATGACTAAAACTGAGCATGAGTTGTTTGATATATCGTGTGCTTACGGTATTTTCGATGCATTTCACTTAGAGTTTGTGTGTCTTAAGCTATTTTGTTATTTGAAATAATGTTTTTATGAATTCTTTTGCAGGAAATTGGTTTGGGAGATGTTGAGAGCAAACGGGACTAAAATTGGCAGCAACAACAACCAATTGAGCCAACCACGGACCGTAGGTCCATTGATGGCTCGTAGGTAGCACATCATGGTGGAAGATCAGGGAAATCTAACCAAGTGTGGAACCACGAAGCTAACGGCGGACAGTAGGTCGAGTGACGACCCGTCCTGCACATTCGTCTGTGATCAGGAAGTTGAAGTTCCAGTACCTGAATTATTTTCTAAGTGTTGGTCCATGGTGGTAGACCACAGACCGTAGGTCAAACCACAGTTCGTAGGTCCCGCCGTCAGTTAAAACCACGTCCGAGACTAATTTCCCTTAATTTGTTTCCTAGTTGGTTTAGATTTTGTTTTCTATAAATATTAGTTGTTATTCCCGCTTTTGGGGGTTAGACATTATTGTATACTTTTGTTTTTCTCTTTTGGAATTATTTTTGTAAACTCTTAGCAATTTAATTTCCATAAGTTGGTTTATGCAAGAACACTTTGAATTTCAATTCAAGATTTTGATTTTCATCTATTTGAATTGTAAGTTCATGAATTCTAACCTAATTATGAATTGTGAACAATCAAGCATGAGTATCTAAATCCACAACTAGGGTTGTGGGAACCATGAGCACTTGAAAAAGTATGAATAATAACTAAGTAATTCTTGAATAGTGTTTATGCATGTATTGTTAATCTATGCATTTAGAAATCTTTCTAGCGGTGCGCAACGTTAGAACTCGCCTTGTTCCTACTTGCCTTACCAAGAGGGTAATGAATGAGAAAAAGATTAAACCATAAAGATTTAGTTAAGGATTTGTTGCTATCTAATAGTCTGACTTTAATTAGTTGAAGAAAGGGTGAATACCCTAAGTTAATTGACATGATGACTAATCTGAGGTGAAGGTAAGGGTTAGTAAAACACAAATTCATAGATTTACCAAGTCATGAGTGAAAGTCCTTACGATGATTACCAATCACTTAGGGATACATAACTTATCGGCCTTGCATGTCAAACACTAGTATAGGATTACTGTGTTAAGAGCTTGTGGGGAACACATATACCCTAGTTTCCCTCTTATATTGATATCTCAATCTGTGAATCTTGCTTACTTGTTAATTATTGATTCAAATAAAAAAATTGTTACTTTAGTTACAAACACCCCATGTTTACTTTTCTCAGAAATAGTTTGATTAAAAAGAGATATTTGTGAGTTAAGTTTAAGTCTAAACCATATTCCTCGTGGGATCAACCCCAAGCTAAAAGTTGGGTTCTTTATTTGACAACAATCGCTTATGCTTCTTTAAGAGAGGTGTAATTTGAGCGTGTCAAATTTTGGCGCCGTTGTTGGGGAATATGACTTTTAGATTAAGTTTAACTACATTATTGAACTTTAGTCAAGTATTTCCTGATTTTATGTTTATGTTTTGTTTTTGTTTTCTACAGGTTTCAAATCTAGTGTGTGCCAAGTACAGGGAGTCGGGGTGAATCCTTGACCCCCTATGATCCTGAACTAAGAAAACCTTTGAGAAAAATGGCAAATCTAGGGGTTCATAATAATCCAATCAGAGAGAGTCAAAAAAAAGAAGTTGAATTGCATCCTTCTAGGGTTGTTAATGTACATGCTCAGGTTCATGGTGGAAATCTAATCAGAAATGCAGAAAGGGTGTAGAATCCACCAACACAGAGGTTTCGTGATAACTATAGGGCTACCTATAATACAGTTGGATCATATGGGCCTATTGTTCTCCCTCCTCTACCTCTAAGATGTACATTTGTGGTGACCAACAACCTTATACAAATGCTTACAACAGGAGGGTTGTTTGTTGGATTGGTCGGAAGACCCATACGCTCACATGGCTAGATTTTCAAGTGTCTGTAAGAGTTGTGTAGGACGATCGGAGTAGGATATGGATGTTATCGGTTTGAGAGTATTCCCATTGTCGTTGATCGGTGATGCTGCTGTGTGGTTTTCTAAGCTGACTTGTACTTCAATTTATACATGGAACCAACTGTATAAGGTGTTCGTAACAAGGTATTTTCCAATATCCAAGAAGTTGAATCACAAGGATAAACTGAATAATTTCATAGCCCTACCTGGAGAGTCAATAAGCAGTTCATGGGATAGATTCATTGGGTTCATAAGGAGTGTTCCAAATCACCACATAGATGATGAGTCACGGAAGGAGTACTTCTATAGAGGACAGGATGACAATGGAAGGGTTGTGTTGGATACTATTGTTGGAGGATCATATGGTGAGTGTACTTTTAAGGAGATCGCTGAAAAACTTAGGAGGATTTTCCAAAACAATAAGGCATGGAGCAGTCGAAAGGCAAATACTGGAAGGAGCACATTTACTGTCCAAACTGCACCAAGTCAATTCAATGATGACATTCGTGAAGAGATGGCTCAAATAAGGATAGAAATTGGCTTGGTATTAAAATATCTGAGTGGAAATGCAGAAAAGGTGAATTTGGTAAATTACTTAACAAGAACTCCACCACTACCAGTTGAGGAATGTTACTGTGAGAAGATGGTGAATTTGGTTAATGATCAAATGGGGGTGGGCGGGGGGGGGGGGAGTTCGAACCAACGACCAAGGTTCCAATTAGGATAATTAGTGCCAGGGTCAAGGAAACCAAGGTCGGAACTATGGAAACTACAATCGAAAGGGAAACTATATTAGGGATGGGAAGTACAATCGTGATAACAACTATAGCAATAATAATGAGAGAGTTGGGTCCTATGTTCCACCTGATAATAGAGAATCTGGTAATAGAGAGGGTGGTAATAGTATGACTCGCATTGAAGATATGATGCAGTAGATGATGAAGAGGTTTGATGTAACTGATGAAAATGTGAAGGAGATGCGTATTGATTTGTCTGGGATTGATTAAAAAATTAATGGCTATGCAGTGTCGATTAAGCAACTTGAGCCACAATTTATTCAGTTTTCCACTACTCTGAACCCACGTCAGCCTCGCACACTTCCTAGCAACACCATCAAAAATCTAAAAAATGATGGGCATTGTATGGCAGTCACTACTGGCGGAGGAAAACAAACTATTGATTCCCCAATGTCGTCTGAGGTGGAAAGAGTGGTAGAAAAATATGTGGATGAGATTGAGGTTACTGGAGAGTCGAAATGTGCTACTAAAAGGAAGTTGAGTTGACCCAAAAAGTTCTTCCCATGCCTACACCTCCACCTCCCTTTCCAAAGAAGTTGGTGAGAAAGACTGAAGAAGGAAAATATCGCAGGTTTATAGCAATGTTGAAACATCTTTCCATTAATATTCCGTTGGTAGAAGCTTTGGAGCAAATGCATGGGTGTGCAAAATTCATGAAGGACTTGGTGACCAAGAAGAGGGCTGTCAGTTTTGAGAATGATGAGAGGTTGCAGCATTGTAGTGCTATTGCTATTGGGTCACTTGTGCAAAAGAAAGAGGATCCTGGAGCTTTCACTATTCCTTGTACCATCGGTATGTTGCACTTCGCGAAGGCGTTGTGTGATTTGGGTGCTAGTATTAATTTGATGCCATTGTCGATTTATAAGAAGTTGGGTTTAGGAGCTTCGAAACGGACTGCGATGCATTTACTTATGGATGATAGCATTGTGAACAGGACAATTATAGTGTTGCAAGATGTCCTTGTGAAAGTACAATCATTCATCTTTTCGGTGGACTTTGTGATCTTATATTGTGAGGTTGATTTAAAGGTTCTCATCACCTTAGGGAGACCATTATTGATGGGCGTGCGTTGGTTGATATGGAGAGAGGGTAGATGAAGTTCCGATTAAATAATGAGTAGGTAACTTTTAACATCTGTAGGTCTATGAAACATGAAAGTGATCTTAAATTGGTACTTGTGGTAAATCACATTGTGGGGCCAAAAACTGAGGTGTCCATTGAGGACAGGTTAGGTGTTGATGCGCTAGCAGCAGTGATGATGAACTTTGATGGTGATGGTATTGATGAGTAAGATGAGCTAGCCACTGCACTTGATACGTTTGAGTTTCGTTTCAAGCCAAAACTGTTGGAATTACAAATGAAGAATCGTGACACCCCACTTGCAAAATCGTCTATTGATGAGCCTCCAAAACTAGAACTTAAGGTCCTTCCGTCTAACTTGAGGTACGTGTTCTTGGGACAAAATAGCACCTTGGCCTTTATTATTGTTACTGACTTGAGTGAAGGGAAAATAGAGGTTGTGACATCAGTGTTGAAGAGGTTTAAGAGGTATATTGAATGGACTATTGCAAACATTATTGGGATTCCTCTAGGCATTTGTTCTCAAAAAATCCAACTCATGCCGGACAGTAAGCCAAGTAGTGATCACCAAAGGAGATTAAATCCCCCTATGCAAGAGGTAGTGAAAAAGGAAATCATTAAATGGTTGGATGATGGAGTCATATACCCCATTGCAAATAGTAGTTGGGTCTGCCCTATTAAGTGTGTACCCAAGAAAGGTAGGATCATTGTGGTTCCTATTGCGAAAAATGAACTTTTCCCAATGAGACCAGTTTCTGGGTGGAGAGTATGTATGGACTATCGAAAGCTAAATGCATGGACAGAAAAATATCACTTCCCGATGCCTTTTATAGACTAGATGCTAAATTGTCTTGCTGGCAAGGATTGGTATTGCTTTCTAAATGGGTATTCGGGCTACAATCAAATCTCCATAGCTCTGGAAGACCAAGAGAAGACCACTTTCACTTTCCCATATAGGACGTTTGCCTTCAAAAGAATGCCATTTGAGTTATGTAATG
>JAJOOS010005198.1:0-17799 GCA_029582725.1 Solanum chiquidenum | reverse complement strand
ATGTTATTGAACTGCAATTTTGCATTTTAAAAATCGACGATCATCCATTAATTATTGTTAAAAAATTAAAACTGACGGATTATCATTGTTTTTTTTTTATAAAAAAAGTAACAATTTCTTTTTAAGAGTTTTCCTATATTTTTGCGTGAAAAATAACCGACGAAAGTGCGTCGATTTTCTTTCTTAAAAAAATCAATGACAACCCAACGAAGTCTATCGAGTTTCAATATTTTTTTGTAGTGTTATTAATTAGCAATGAACATGAGTTTTTTTTTACTCATATTTAGTTGAATGAAAAATTAGAAAGATGAAATTTGAGTTAGTCCAAGTAGACTAGATATGAAAAAAATAATATGTGATGTTATTTAAATTAACTAATTGTTTTTTAAAAAAAAATCAACACACTTTCGCCGATTATTTTTTCACACAATAATGTATAGAAACTCTAAATTTTTTATTTTAAAAAAAAAAACGATGTTCATCCATTATTTTTTAACACAATAATGGCATGTGAAGTACACACATCTCACTTTTTTGATTCTTTGGAAAGAAGTGCCAAAATGAAACATAAAAATTGGAGTTGAAGGATTAAAATGGAACAAGGTTGAGTTGGAGTGCCAAAATGAAATTTAGGGACAAGTTTAAGGGTCTGCATATGTGTTTGGCCTTTTAAATCACTTTATTAGATATAGACATGTCCAAATTATGAGATAGACAATTAAATCTTTATTTTTCATTAAAATGAAAAGTTACTTAATTGCCTTAAAATTACTCTATAAATTTTAATTAATATTTTTTTTAATTGGTACATTAATTTATTAAACTCTATTTAATTATGGACGGAGAGTTGATATCGAGGGTATTTCTGAATGAAAAAGGTGGACGTCAAGGGTATTTGGGGGCGAAAAGGTGGATGAAGGATAATTTTATACCAATTCGAATAATTGAGGGGCATTTTAGATCCTTTTCCGATGCTTCTTTATTTTAAAAATTAAAATTGAATAATTCTCAATATTTCATATGCAGTAGTAATTGTTTCTATTACTACTATAACTATTATGACACTGCACTCAAGATGTTTGATGATATGCTTGATCCAAATGAAATTTATTTCTCGTTTCTCTTTTCACATTTGTTCCCTAACATTGAGCCTTCATTATATTGACATTTTAATAGAAATTAATTAGTTGCAGTCTTAAGTACTTTATAAAATTATTGTAATTCCTCATTGCATTTATTCTTATATTTTTGAATTGTTGTGCTTCTAACTGATTGAAAATCGAATTCTCTTCTTTATACTAATTGAGTTAAGAGTTTGGTGGTAATATAATAAAAGTATGATTTTTTTATTTACTTCTAATAAATGTGATCCTCTCGAACTTAGAAAACATTCATAAGCAACAACTGCTTCAACATACCTTTCAAAATCTCCATGCTAATCAGTTCTATACTTTTTTATTCTGTATGCTTAGTTATAATGCAAAATAATTATACTACATATTTATAAATCTGTTTACTTTTTTAAAAACAATTAAATGTTAAGATTGCATAATCGTGCTTTATTGAGTTATAATATAATAATCGCACAATTTGGATTCACAAGATTTTACAAGTCCAATATACTTAAGGTGGAGAATGATATACAATACTTTAAGTGTAAGCGATAACCAACCTAGCCTTCTATATAACCTATTCACAATACTAGTTGAATGCTTGAGGGAAGTGCACGTGTGTGAGACCATCTTGCTTCCCCTAACACATACTCAGACCATGTTTAATTTTCATTTATTTTTGGTGATTATTTCTCTTCAACTCTTATCTTACTAAGCTATGTCCTCCGCTATCATATATGTATCTGAAAAGGTGTACACACTGTTGGTGCAGGCAACAACATGTGGTGAAAAATTGGTAGACGCAAATGTTACGATAGATCAACGAACAGAATCAAAAGTATTGACATTTCTTGTTTGTTATTTCTCTTGATTCGATTTTTCATGTAATAACCAGGATAAAATGTATATGATCACGTCACTAGAATGAACTAATCAAATAGTGGTTGTGATTTATTATATTAATAGGTTTTCTTGTGTTGATTGATTGTTAGAGATGAGAAGGGTACACTCAAAAAAGTTGCATTGAAGATCAACAAGATGCTTGTTAGTTTTTAGAGTGGTTATTTCTTATAACGTTTGTACGAATTATGAAAATGAAAGAAATTTAAATGTCCATAGCTAAGTCAATATTAAATTCTCGAGTGACTAAACGATTACCGCAAAGCACTCCAAAAAAGTTTCGAGTGTTCATGTGTTGGGCTAGTGCGTTAGCACAGGCAGGCCTAATCTAGTCTAACTTATAAATGTGACATTATTGTAGTATTTCCTCGGTCGATTTTTAATTATTTGTTATTTGACTTAACATAATTTAAGGAGTAGTAAATAAAACATTAACTTTATTATATTATCTTTTATATAATAAATTCAATATTTTGAGAAATAGAATGAAAATAATTATAGTTAATAACAAACATAAATTAAGTTATAAGTAATAAATTATTTTTTAATTTCTCAAATTGAATAAATAAAATTATTTCTATACTTGTGTCTCAAAAGAAATCATAAATAGTTATGCTATTATATGAACAGATTTTTACATTTTTTTTAACGTAAAATACTATAAGTTATGACTTAAACTAATTAAAAATTATATAAGAAAATTGAGTGACTCTCCAAATTTCATTCATGCCACATAAATTAGGATCAAAAGAGTAATATATTATTTAAAAATTATATAAATTCTATAAATCACAATAATTATCAACTTAATATGTAAAAAAAAAGGATGACTTTTCAAATTTCATTTTTGCCATATAAACTACAACAAAATAAGTAATATATATTGGACCGTACTGACACGAGCTCACATATCTAGTACACATAGGGAGCTGAAAGTATCAATTGCACAACATCATAAATTCTTTACGTAAGATGATTCATTGCCATTGCTATGACTAATGTCTATTTTTTCGACATGTTTTATGAATATTTTGGGCAATAATCCTTTTCTTCGAAGGATCAACAATCATAAGTTTGATGTTAATATATATTATTGACATTTTATATTTCTTTATTTTTTTTTAATGGTGAAGTATTTTTATTTCATGCTTAATATCTCTTAATATAAATAATAAAATAAATTATATCATACAAAATTACAGAGAATAAAATAAAATAATTGTATACAATATTTTAATCCATAAAATATTCTTGTCTTTTACCTCAATCCAAATAGTATCATTATCTAAGAAGTTTAATTTTATAGTTTTTCTTACAAATTAATTTTTATGCTTAAATAATTTTTAAAAAAAATTAATTTTCTTCATTTCAACTCGTAACAACTTGTAAGTAGTCGGAATGTAGTGCAGTTTCTTTAATCAGAGATTTGAATATGTACATAGTCAAATAGGCTCTGTTTGATACGAATAATGCAATCAAACTTCAATGTAAATATTGAACAATAGATTGAAAAAAAACTAAAATCGAAAGTAGTCATTTCGAGTCATTTTTAACTCACGTGGTACTGGGTTAAACAATTCGGGTTCAATTAAGCCATCAATTTTTCTTCCAAAACTCACCTCGTTCCTAAATCCTAGCACCGCCAGCTTCTGAATCGTTTTTCGGATCAAATGGGCTCCCTCCTCCCCTTAATGTTCCTCATCTGATCTGCAAATCCTTCAATCCCCTACAGATCGAACAATCACTAAATCTCTCTGCGCAAGATCTAGGGTTTTCATCACGTATTCGTCATTCTCACCTTCGTCGGAGAAGATTTCTGGATCTCGTAATTCTAGGGTTCTTCAGATCCAATCGGTTTTTGAATGCGCCTGTGAAATTCTCTATGTTTATGATAATCGAGGAGTATAGATCGATTTGATCTCGGATCGATTTGTTAGTGTATTGAAAGTTATAATTTTCGGAGATTATTATTGAAAATGCCTGTGAAAGTAGCGAGTGCGTCATTACGGGATCGGACTCAGGAGTTTCAGAGTATAGCGGAGAGGTTAAAGAAGTCATTTTCGTCTGTTCAGAATGGGCCGATTAGCACCAGCACCAGCAGTGGTTCTAGATCGGAGGAACAGAGGACCACTATTGCTATGCAATCGGAGTTCAATCGGCGAGCCTCCAAAATTGGTTTTGGAATACATCAAACCTCTCAGAAGCTTGCAAAGCTAGCAAAATGTAAGCCAATATTAGGACATTTCTTAGTCTCTCAGATACTTTATTTTGTATTAAGAATTCACTGTATATCCTATTTGTTTGTGAGATTGTTCATATGGAGGGTACCAAGCCCGGCTAAAAGAGGAAGGGTAGCTGTATGTCGGCAACCAAATTAAAACTAGTCAAAATATATCATTAGCCCACTCCAACTGGCTTGATGTTGAGGCATAGGTTTGGAGTTTCTAGCTGTTCTATGTCCCATTTAGTTCTTGGCCATCTTAAATAGTAGCAAACAATTTGGAATGGAGGAGTATTTCTGTACTCCATTTGTCCCATTATACAACTCTTTCAATATTTGGATGACCTTGCAATTTCTTGAACATTTTATATCTTTCATAGTAGTTAGTATAGTAATTCTGATTAAATTTTGGATGTGCCAAATTGTATTAAAAAAAACGAAATTACTTGTATTTGGGATCAGTCTGTAGATTAGAGATTTCACATATGGTGCTTCAATACTGTAGTTGGGACACTGGGATTTCTTTTGACAAGTTAAATAGTATAATTAACAGTGGGAAGAAAAATTCCTGATTACAAGAGGTATATCAGAAGTAGAGAACCTACGTCAAAACACGATTCTCGACAACAGCCTCTCAATCCTTTATACAAGTAGGAATGCCGAGATTATTAACTTTTTCATTCTAACAATCATGCGAGTCATCCCACGATTGGGATGAAATATGAAGTCACACTAAACCACACTGCTAAGAAATGTATAATTATGGAGGTTGTGGTTGCATTTGTCGCTCTTGAAAGTTACTAAGTTTTGAATTGTGATATGAAGGATTTACAATTTTGTTGCTAATATAAGCTTAATTTAGCTGATGTGAGCTGGGCTTTAGCCTCTGAGTTTTTTTTTTGATGAAGTAATTAGTTCTATTGCAAGCATCAAGTAGATGCATAATAGTTACAAAAGCTTAGTAGCAAAAGGTCAGCTCTCCTTTACATTGTTAATTAAGAGTCAGGGAGCGCTGACAAAGTTCAGAAATGAATCAGGGGAATCTAGAGGGGAAGCCTCTGAGTGTTAGTGTCATAATGTGCATCCAATGAACTTGATGGCTTTTATTTTTTATTTTTTGATAAGATTGATGGCTTTTAGTTGTAGCACATATAATTCTTCTCCGTTACAGAGTGCTTGATGTTCTTTGGAAAAGAGATTCTGAAACACTCACTTGGTGGGATATTCTAAGTGGGGTAATTTTCTTTGAAAAGGTTTCATTCTAATATAAGCTTAATTTAGCTGATGTGAGCTGGGTTTTAGCCTTTGAGTGTTGGGTCATAATGTGCATCCAATGAACTTGATGGTAGCACATATAATTCTTCTCCATTACAGAGCACTTGATGTTCTTTAGAAAAGAGATTCTGAAACACTCACTTGGTGGGATATTCTAAGTGGGGTGATTTTCTTTGAAAAGGTTTCATTTTTATAGCTTCAGTCCCAGTGTTTAAGGGTTCTACTCGAAGTTCTCAGTTTGGAGTTTCTTCATTGAAATTTGGGTCTTATTTCTCTGATTAGAAATCTTTTTCTAAAATTGAGGTTTCTTCTCATTTTTCTGCAAATTTTGGATCAGTAATGAATGTTAGCTGAAATATCGGAGTTCGGATAAAAATTTTCTGGTTTCTGTTCAAAATTCTTTTATATTGCAGTGACCCATGTATATGTCTGGTAGATTATTTTACCATTTCAGAGGACCAATATCAGTCGCACTCTAGGTAATTTTATTATTTTCTGGTTAAGTCTTGGTAGATAGGTTTATCTGGTACAATGATACGTATGATGGTGGAAGGTAGCAGAACCCGATGGAGTAATTGAGTTGCACATAAGCTGGCTAAGCTCTCCCGATGCCACCATTATTATAAAAAACACGTGTAAAGTGATAATCTGGTAAATGACAGTGTTTAACTTGGAATCTTCCATTTTTATGGATTTGCTAAGCATTAGAGTTGTGGAAAAACAGCTAAGAGCTTTCACAGATGAAAAGCTTTCTTCCAACTTCAGTCCTGCTACTTTCTGGATTTTGAAGTTAGTTGTTTCTTCTAATATGACCTTTCATTTTTCTTATCCAAATCCTATTTAATAGTATTCTGTGGAGAATGGAATACTTTATTCTATGGTGCTTTGAAGTTGATCTTTTTTGTTCTGTTTCTGGGGTTGACTTTTACCTTAGTGGTTTGACTTTGCTATCTTTCTTTTACTCCTTGGGTTTTCTTTTTAGCCATTTCAGTATGTTTTGACTATTTGGTCAAATCTTATGCATTTTCCTTCTTATTCAGAAACAACATTCACGCCTAGTTTTATTCAGAATTTCTATGCTTTAAGACATTCCTTTTGCCTATTGAAGTGACAAAGTCATCAATTTTGGTGTACTAGATTACACAGTTCCCTTACAGTCCCCAGTTATGACCTCCCTTTATATTTTCTCATCATGGGTTCGTGGGGCAGTTCAGTTTGTTGTGTATAATGATTTAAGCATGGTGTTAGAAATTCATGTAAAAGGAAATATAGGTGCAAACTTGGGCAAAAGATCTTTCTTATGGATGCTAAGGAAATTTGGGTAATGAGTTGCTAAATCCGATGTTGCTTGGACTCTTCAAAAATGTCTATGGGTGCGTGTCGGCTTCTCCTAAAGTAGTGTATTTTTGGAGAATCCGACACGGGTGCGGCATCGAAAGTGAAAAGTCCGTGCAACTTAGGCTAAATCTAACCTTCTTCCCAAGTCCTCAAGGACCATAATGGATTTTCTTGTTCAAGTTTATCTTTAATACTGCAGTCCCTCCCTAGATTTCATGTTCCTACTAACCTGACTATTTATGCTTTGGTTTCTTCTCAAACTGTAAAAGAGAGATGTTGACTCTTATTTTATTTTTTAAACCTATTATTGGTTTATACCAGGGCCTTGGCTCTTTGACACTTATTTATGTTGTGATTATAATCAGGGCCAAGGTTTCTGATCTTTATCTAATAGTGGTTTATGTTTTATTCCAGTGGCAAAAAGGACTTCCGTTTTTGATGATCCGACTACAGAAATCCAGGAGCTGACTGCAGTCATCAAGCAAGATATTACAGCACTTAACTCTGCTGTAGTAGATCTCCAGCTTCACTCTAAAGCTCGTAATGAAAGTGGTAATAGTGATACCACTAGTCACTCGACGACTGTTGTAGATGACTTGAAAAACAGGCTGATGACTGCCACAAAGGAGTTCAAAGAAGTACTCACCATGCGGACAGAGGTGAGACTAGCCAGATGCTGGTTATATCTTCTTTGTTAATCTGTTTTCTTACTCAAATAGATCTTTTGTGAGTCTCAATTTAGCGAAGGCTTCTATTTACTATTTTTTTTGTGGCTACATGTATCCTTCAACTTTTTGGTCGTTAACAGTAGAAAAAATACACTTCATCATGGTCATTTACATTTTCTTGAATTTCTGTTTCCAGAATATGAAGGTTCATGAGAACAGAAGACAGATGTTTTCTTCATCGACTACCAAAGAAGCTTCAAATCCATTTATGCGCCAGCGTCCACTAGCTTCAAGGAATACTGCTAGTACATCAGCCAGTCCTCCTCCTTGGGCTAATGATTCACCTTCTTCTTCTCAGTTATTTCCAAGGTGAGGAAATACACCGTCTTAGCAGTTCATGCCTTACAGGCGGGCCTGCTATCACTGAACATATTAGTTGCCATGAATTTCTTTTGTAATTATGGGAATGTCTTGCTTGCTATATTTTTATTACAATGATTTTAACTAATTTAAAAGAATAGATGAAACTCTAGGAGTCTGTTCTTCTTTCCAACCTTTGCTTTTGGTAATCTTGACATGATTACTGATCTACCCATGTTGATGCCAAAAAGAAATTACAAATGATTCATTTGTTAAAGGTTGAAAGAGAGGATATAGCTATTCCTCTCGTGGGAATAACCTTTTCAGTCTATGGCCTAATCTGTCTCCCTGAGTTAACTACTGGACAGTCCGTATAATAGCTTCTCCAAACATGATCTACGATAATACTAAGTACCTTTATTTTATCCTATTTGTCTAATCTGTTACTAAATCCAAATTTTTCTTAACCTCTTTCTTCCATGAAACTTATATTCTTGAATTGGTGAAATTGAATAAGACACGCACCTTGTTTGGATGAATGCTGTTTGGTAACAGTTCAAGTGGTCGGAAGTTTCGATCTCTATCTGGTTAAAATGATTGGGGGCTGATCTCCTGGAAGTTTGGTTTCACATGATCTTTTGCTTTAAAAATCATGAGAAATTTAAATGGTACACTCCTACCCCTTACCCACACTTCCCCATGCCTCTCCCCTTTAACACACACTATTCTTCCCTTGTCTGTTTCCTCCCATGGGCCTCCTTTTATCATTTCATTATTTATATCTTCTATCAGTATACTAAGATTGTATTGTTTACACTCTTTTGACTTATTACCTAGTTACTCTAACTGCCTGTGTTGGAACTTTGTGCATTCTTCTCGTATTGCTATATTTGTTGGTTATCTATTTGATCTTATCTTAATATCTCTCTCCCGCTTTTAATTCTAGCCAAATTTGTATTATTTCAATAAATTTTATAGTTTTAGCCACATTTTTTGTCAAATGGCACAAATTGATCAAAAAGTATTATGTATGTTAGAATACTTGAATATGACAATACTCAGTGATGGTTATTAAGTTTACGGAGTACAAATAACAATGTAGTATAAGTTAAGTAAAATAGAGGCAGCGGTGGTGGTGTTTGTGCTATGGTCAATAAAGATGACCCCACCACGACAGATGGTGCCCTATAAGGTCCAAACAAAGTAGCTGAGGGACACGGGAGGGTAAAGATGAGTTATCATCATTGGAGGCATCTTATTGTAGGCAATTGAAATAAATGCATGTCACTGGTGGAGGTTTTTATTGCCTTGTTCTATTCTGGTTCCTGCTTAGTCAAAGGGCCTAGGTGAGCCTACAAAGGCTAGTTTTGGTGGTGTTGAAGATGTTACAAAACAAGTTAGACCTAAAATCATAGAAAGGAAGTCATTTTGAGAGATCTACAATCTCTTAAAATCCATGAAGACTTGGCAAAAAATAGAGTATAATAGAGGAAAAAGATCCTCAACTAGTTGAGCTTAAGGCTAAATCTTGTTGGTACAGTCAAATTAGTCCAACATTTGCTAAGAGTTTTTCTTATTTTGTTGGGGGGTTTGTGTGCAAGTTGAGAATGTAGTGTATTTTTAGGGTTAGAAAACCTAAATTTATAGAATATTGGCATGAGATGAGTCTAAATGGACAATGGGGATTCATATGTCTTGTCTGACCCCAACTAGCTTTGGATTTAGGTGTAGCTGTAAGTCACATGGTCATTCACTTTTTTAATAAGTTAAATAATGTTATTAATGGTTGGAAGAACCCTCATATGCTAGCGACCAAGCAGTATACCAATAAGTAAAAAATCTGCAGCAAAATATGATTTTCTACAAAAGAAAACACCCAACCATCTATACAAACATGAATTTCATGGGTGCACTAAAAAGAAAACAGACATGAGAAGCTTCTCTTCTGATGTACAAAACAATTTATATATTAGCATCCTTGTCTACTTCTACTTGTCCCAAAAATAACATCCTTCGGTACTTTTCTTTGTCCAAACTGTAATGATTATCTGGAAAAATAACTAAGGTAAACCAGACCCTGTTCTACATCTGTTTTTCGTGCTCGCTTTGTTTTTTTTAAGTATCACTAAGTTTTCCCCCTTTTGTAGGAAGCAAGGGGATGGAGACACACAGCCATTGTTGCAGGATCAACAACAGCAGCAGCAGCAGCAGCAGCAGATAGTTCCATTGCAAGACAGCTACATGCAGAGTAGAGCTGAAGCTCTTCAAAATGTCGAGTCTACTATCCATGAACTGGGCAGCATTTTTAATCAGCTTGCTACCTTGGTTTCTGAGCAAGGGGAGGTTGCAATCAGGTTTGTATAACAATTGTTTTTGCACTCAGAAAATAAACAGATGTAGGAGATGATGATGATGATGATGAAGATAATAATAATTCTTATTATAATAATAATAATAATGGTGATGTCCCCCAAGGCCTAGCTCAAGTGGCAAAAGGTGGAGGATTTGTGGCTTAGGTCGCAGGTTCAAGCCCCACACCATGCAAAGTGAAGCCCGGTATTTAAGTGGAGAAGGGTAGAGGGGTGGGCCCATTATCCACCGAGTTTAGAAGGTTGTGATTGGTCCAAAGGGCTGGTCACATTCGGATTTCTCATTTATCAAAAAATAAAATAAAAATAATAATAATAAGGGTGATGATAATAGAAGGATTTAGGAGATTTCAATGCATCGTATTTTCATAGTTATCTTTGTACAACCAGTTGGCACCAATGTAGTCTCCTAGTGGTAAAGACGTAAAGTTAAATATATGAGATGGCAAGTGATGAGTGTTTTGTTTGTTAATTTCTATCAACTAATCACTAGTTTTGGATGATCAGTCTGATCAATACTTTGATGTCATCTCTTGTTGATATCCTATTTTGCATGGTAAAAGTTGATTTTTAACCTTTGCATGAACTTTTGGACTGAGAAACATTAACGTTCCAATATGGGATCGGATCATGGATCCACCATCTGCTAGTTAGAGGGATTAGAAGACCTAGTGTCTTTTATATTATTTCATATTTATGTTGGAAGAAACGGTCTAATTCTTCTCAGTTCTTAAAAATAATAATTGGTAAGTTCTTTGTTAAATTGAGCTTTTGAAGTTCCTCAAGGGTCATTAACATGAGATGCATATCTACTTGTGGTTAACATAAAATGTGATGTGTGTACTCTCAATGAACCCCACCATCACATTTTATTTAACGCCTCTTTCTATTGTGACATGTAGTGTAATTCTTGGCCTTCGCACACTTCTTTTCATTTTACAAATAAATCTTTTGTACATAATTGATAATATTTGAAGTCAAATTTGCGTTAGATGTTATAAATGTTCTTCAAATATGATGTTTGTGCAATCAGCAAGTAAGGTTTACTGCTTTATCCCCAGATTGGTTAGAGAAAAACCTGAAAGTTGATGGAGGTTTTTTGTACTTTGAGCCATCTGTATTTAGAATCTTGTAAAATGGTGCCTTCCACTTAAAGTTTGTTGCTTCTCCTGTTGTCTGTAGGGTGTAAAACCTTGTACTACCTGATTGTTGATATTAAACTGATACAAGTCACAATATAGTCCTTAGTTACGACTTCTGATCAAGGTACAGTGGGGTGGGGGTGGGTAACAAATTCATTTAGCAGTAAAGTAATATCTTGGTTTCTGTCACAGGATTGATGAGAACATGGATGACACACTAACAAATGTGGAAGGGGCACAAGGGGCTCTGCTCAAGTACCTCAATAGCATCTCGTCAAATCGGTGGCTAATGATTAAGATATTCTTTGTGTTGATTTTCTTCCTTATGATTTTCCTATTTTTTGTGGCATAGTGAACAATGGCGACATTCGACAAAGTGTGATGTAGAAAGACAAATAATCGTGTATTTTAGATAAGTTGCTCCGACCCCTGGTAACGCTACTGTAATGTTTCAAAAGTTCGAATTTGGTACCAACTCCATTTTGAGGCATCTTTTTACCCTTGTCTTCCATCAGATGTGGCTTATTGTAGTTATACCCTGTAAGGTTGCTGGGACCACTATAAGTTGAAACTTGAAAGCTGTGACGTTTGGTTACCAGAACAAGGGAAAAATTCTCCTGGTATAAATATCTGTATTATTTTATACTATGTTTGGTTATTATTTGAATTTTGTATAGTTAATACCAAGTATTAAAATCTTGTATTATTTTATGCTCCGTTTGGTTGACATTGACATTCTATATAGTTAATACCATATTTTATACAATTCATTGAATTGTTTCATTGAGTGTGGAAGCTTAGCTTGACTGCATCCTACATTTTAAAAAAGTCATGCCAAACTGAGAACTGTCATGTTTTTGAAAATATTTTCTTGAAATAATTCATAAACACAGCCTTAATCATTGAATTAGTTGGAGACAACGAACACTAACTTCTTCCTTTCTTGTATTTTTTCATAATGAATTAATTACTTATAAATAATGCTGTTTTAAGTCTATTGTTTTTCTCAAGTAATGTAAAATGTTGTCATGTATATATGTAGAACAAAATAGAGGTAGTTGATACTGTTTCTTCGAGGAAATTGTGTTACGTAACGTAGAAGCGGACAATTTTCATACGCATGCATTTCTAGAAACAGCACAAAGTTTTGTTCTCCAGTGATCGAGAATGTTCTTCTTCGTCATGATTTATGTACCATATGTTTAAGATAAAAAAGAAAATCTGTCAAGATTTTGAACGGGTCTGGGTTTTACCCAACCCTTTATTAAAAGGCCAGGAAAAAATAAAGTTACATTGTTTCATTTGGGGTGAGACGCACTCACTGGTAATGAGATTGCAGATGCTGTTAAAATGGTGTATTTATTGTGATTGGAAATAATTTCGTGAGATAATATAATTTTTACAAATATAAAGTGTCTACTTTAAAAAAGGGTATAAATTTCATGGGATAATTATGTATTTTCTCATTTATTAGCATAATTCTATGTGTGCATGTGAAAGGGCAAACCTAGTAAGGACCTAACCATTGCCAATTTGGAGCCTTAATTTTAGAAAGAGGACCTTTCATAAATAGACACTATAATAAACTTAATTATGCTCCATAGCTATAGTTTGCATATTTACGGGTTGTAGCTATAGTTTAAGCTGCCTCATTTGTATAATTCACGGGTACATTTGTATAATTCAGTTATTTTTGTATAAACTTGAAATAACGAATTTATACAATTACAAATATCAAAAGTGCAAATAGTTATACAAATTGTATTATACAAATTCTGAATTATACAAAAGTTATACAAATTATATTATACAAATGCGCGAATTATACAAAACTAAAAAGTTGAGCTGTGTATTTATAGCTAAAAGTAAGCCGCGAATTGTAATTAAGATAAACTATAACTATATTAAGTAATTAACAAGTATATGTTTGCTTATACGCGTAATTTTTCCTTTTAGAATTCCAGAGTATATTTTTGTAGCCAAATTCGATAATCTTCAATATCAATCATCCTCTTCTATAACATCACATTATAATCTTTATTGTTATTAAAGGTTGATAAAATGTTGAAATTATCATATACTCTAACTTTTAACTTTTAACTAATCGTTGTAAGATAATTTTTTTACAAATATTGACCTAACCATTGTTAATTTGGAGCTTTAATTTTAGAAATTGATCAATAATTGTTGTTTCTACACAAATTGGCCATGCCTTCATAGTAGTTTTATGTCTTGAAAATTCTAGCAGACATCTCTTTATAAACGACTCTTCTAGCTACTATCAGAATTTGTCTACTTCAATTAGTTGAATTTGGAGGGTACAGTAGAATGGTAACATACAAAGACCTACCTGCTTGGAAACTTGAAGAGAGAGGAGAATCTAAAGGGACGGACAATGACCGCATCGAAAACGTCAAGAAAGAGAAATGAATAACTGCTAGTAACAATCATAAAAGGATATTAAAAAGTAACAGATAAAATAGTAATAAACTCATGTTTTTTATATGGTAAGTAAAATCTATAATATTTGTAAATTTAAAATAAATCACTAATCAAAATGTTCACTTATTTTGATTTTTATAATGTTTTCCTATTTACAAAGGTTCCCATAATTTTAATTTGTTTTCTAAATGGTCTTCATGACCACTTCACTATTTGATCCAATTCAATTTTCTAATTCATTATATACACTAAATTGACATGTTTTTCCATGAGTATTGCAATAAACACATCTCAATGAGTTGTGTTTCCCATAAAAAAGCTAGAATTTAAATGATGACATTGTAAAAAATCTTTTGAAATTGAAGTTTGAAAAAATGGAGTTCCTTAGAAAAAATATTTTATAATTATTTATTCTGAAAAATTACGCTGTTGTATAAATATGTGATGATTTTAACAACTTTATAAGATAGTAATGATATTTCTTATTTAAATATTAAGTTTGGTACCACCTATCTTACCCTATCACATATAAGACATCATTAGTCAAGTAGGAACTGCAAATGATCTTTTGTATGATAACTTGGAAAAAATAAATAGGTGATATTCATAATTTTAACTTTACAAATTTTAATTCCGAATTTAATTATGACTCATTATATTTTTTATTCGAAATTAATTATCAATATTTATTAAATGAAGTTTTTTTTTTTAACACACATGCGTAATTCTAAAAAGAAAAATATTGTATTTAAAGGACCACATGAGTTGAGCTCTACGTCCATCTCTGAAACCACATAGACATAGAAGATATAACACTTTGTTGATCGTGACAAATTTTTTTAATCTACAAATATATAAAATTTCATTCTTTTTTACGCATACTTTCTAATGAATCTATTAAATAATTATAAATTTTTGATAATGAACTAATTCAAATTCTGAATCCACGTAAATTGTATAGTTTGTGGAAAGGTTATACTACATATATTTTTTTTTTGGTAATTAAGAAAGCAGGTTGCATAATTGCACAATTATACATAAAATTGGTGTCTCTTTGATAAAATTATAAAATATATTTATATATATATAAAACCTCCATTCTTCTTTCTCACTCTCTGTTATCTGCTGATCCAACAACTTCTCCAAACCCTAAATTGAAGAAGAAATATTGGGTTTACTTGGTTTAGATGATGGGGAGTAAAGAAGGGTCTGTGATGGTGAAGAATTCCAATGTATTTGCGGCGCTTGATACTTTGAGGAAGAAGAAGAAATCTGATAAGGAGAAGAGTAAAGGGTCGTCGAAGAAGGAACAGGAGCCGGAAGTTTTGTGGGCTCCGGCGCCGTTGACGGTGAAATCTTGGGCAGATGTTGATGATGAAGATGATGATGACTACTATGCAACCACTGCTCCTCTTCAGTCTTTTGTGGGTTCCAATGAATCTGGAAAAAAACCTGAACCTGTTGAGGTATTGCACTTTTGCCTGCTTTTTATGTTCTGTTCTTTGGGTATGAAAAATTTCTGCTTTTTTATGTGTGTTAGATTGTATTTTTCACCTTTTTGATAATCGATAATTTATTCCCTTGAAAATTTGAACGAACGATGCATCTGAAAAGTGGTTGAAGAAGCCAACTAAACAAACAAAGACAGTGTTAATCACTCTACTGTGTTTCAACCTCGAATTGGTTGGGGCCTGCTGTTTTAGGACCTGAAGAATTCCATGAGGAAGTAGTTTGCTTTCCGAGTAAGTTAGTGGCAAAAACACTAGGTGATTCTTCCCATTTCTGTTGTTGCTGGAAATCTGTTGTTGGTGGGAGGTGGCAGATATCCCGTGGAATTATTCGAGTTGCGTGAAAGCTGACTTGGACACCACGGTTATTATTATGGTTTTCGGTGCAATATATATAACAAAAGAAACTTTATCAAACTAAGGAAATGAATCACATAGTCATTGAATAACTTTTGAAAGAAATCAAATATCATAATCATACATTGTGTGGTAAAACAACCTAAAAAGAAACAATGATTCTATATAGAGAAGAATATATTTTAATTAACTATTTTTCCGCCAATTTCTCAAAGCAAATTGAAAACTAATAATAATTCTTTTACATGTTTCTAACTTCATTTGTCATTTATTGTCATCATTAAATCGTCAACCCATCTCTTTTTGTCATCTGTACGAAATCATAAATATTTTTATAGTACACACGTTTCTTTTGGAAGTAGCCATCATTAGATATGTAATATTTCTGCAAGTTGGATTTCATCAAAAGTTATATCTTTTTAATCAGTTAATATTGGAGAGTAATGTTTATCTTTCAAACTCTTAATTCAAGTTAAAAAAAAACGATCGTTCTCTTGAACTAATTTATTTTGACAAAGGCAAACTTGGAGGAATGTATGTTAAATTACTCAAAATATTTTCAGTTGGCTTCCTTTTCGAATTCATTCTATCCGTAAAAGATCATTTCAGAAACATGATGGGCATTTATGATTTGGAGGAATCAATCTAAAACAATCATCACTTTGCTAATTAAGTGATATTGAGATAAGTTGATTCAAATAACTTTTAGATTTTAAGCCTCTGAAAGTTATAATCCCTACAACATTCCATTCTACTTTAGCCACCCTCTTACTAGGCTACCACAGATGTATTCAGATTTTTTTTTGCCTGCCATATATTTTTACTGTAATTCAAAGTCAGCCAATATTGATGTTGTGATATATCTGTGTAAATTTCAAAGTTCTATCCTTTTATGATTAAGAAACTAAGATTTGAGAGTTACCATTAATTAGTGAGAATATGGCGGAACATGAGATTGCTCAATTGTCGCCATAGAGAGATGGACAATTTTTGCCCCCCCCCAAATAAAAATAAGTATTACAACTTATAATTTTGAGTTCCCATTTGTACTTTTTGTTACAAATAATCTAAAACATGAAAAATGTCGTCTGTTTGAGCTAACACTTCCTGCCTACACCAAAAGTAATAAAGAGCTAAACAATTCATCTTGAACTTCAGTAAATTGTTCTACTTGCCCTCTGAACACCTCTGATTTCTTTCTTTCCACAGTGTCCACCATAACTGGGACAATCTTCCATCTCTCTTTCTTTTCTGTTGCATTGCCCACACTGTTCCAGTATTTTAGATACCTTCTACATTCATTGGCTTTACCCATTTGGTCTTTCTTAAGCTGATGAAGGTCCTCCAAAGCTGGTCTGTCCACATGCAATGTAAAAAAGATGGTTGACTATGCTTGTTCCCCACATAAATAGCATCCAGGACAAAGCTGGAGACCTCTATTTTTTTTCTTTCATTTCTTCCTGTGTCAACGCTGCTTCCTTAGCCAGCAACTCAGAAAAACAGTTCACCTTGTATGGTATCTTTACCTTCCATATCATTTTTCATGACCATCTCTTCTCCAGATTGTTGAAGCATTAGATCTCTAGATGCAGAGTTGATAGTGAAGATTCCCTTGTTGTCTATCTTCCAAACTATTGTGCCATCTGCCCCAGTTAAATTACTCAAATGGGCAGCTGTGTTGTTGAAAGCTGCTATCTTCTCCATTTTCCAATCAGTGCACATGTCAGCCACAGTGGCCTGCTGGTCAAGGCATAAGTATGGATGTCTGGATAGAGTTATTTTAGAGGTTCATGTCTAGTCCATTTGTCCCCCTAGAAGGACACTTCCATGCCATTTCCCACTTTGAAGTTGGTTCTAGTTTTTTTTTTTTTTGATGAAGTAAGTAGATTCATTTCAAGGCATCAAGAAGATGCAAGCTTTACAAGGATAGATCAGTTAAGCTCACAAAAAAAGGATTTGTAGCCTCTTTCTAAGCTATAGAGCTAACAAAATCCAAGAAGAGTTCTAAATTATTTACAGGGGTCAGTTTGGACCAACTAAAAAGGCTAACTAGACATCTGCCTCGCAAAAGATTTCTAGAAGTTGAAATTCCATCAAAACATCTTTT
>JAJOOS010005196.1:0-18626 GCA_029582725.1 Solanum chiquidenum | reverse complement strand
GCCTGGCAGTAGATAAGTAAGATTGCATGGGGTAAACACAGGAGCTAGAAGCAGGAGCTGAGTGGAGTTTACCACATACATATTCTTGCAACCAAGTTGGAGGAGCTTTGGTCCTTGTGGACCTTCTGTGAGGTACCAAAAAGGTGCAATATTGGTAATATCTGAGAATTCTCTTTGTGGAGATGGAGAAGTCATGCTGGTGGTCATCTGAGGAAGTGTGATAGGAGCAGGGTCAGGGTTTATTTGAGATAAGATACAATTGGGAAATACCTGTATTTTTTTGTCTTTGATCATCTGAAAAGGAAAGAAGGTTTCTCTGAAATAAACATCTTTGCTCATAAAGAAGCTATTAGTAAGCAGGTTATAAGGTCTATATCCTTTCTAAGTGGAAGAATAACCCATCAATACAGCTGCAATGGACCTTGGTGAAAACTTGTCCCCACCATGGATGTTGGTGAAAAAATACAGGCACCCAATGGTCCTCATGTGTTGCAATGAAGGGACTTTAGCATAAAGAACTTCAAAGGGTGATTTGCCAGATAGGACCTGAAGAGGCAGTCTATTGATCACAGAGACAGCATTCAAGACACACTTTATTCTCAACATATACACCCAAAGTCATCCTACTACAATCATCCACTAAAGTGAGAAAAAATCTACAATCATTATGACTAGGTACTCTATATGGTTCCCAAACATCACCATGTATGGTGTGAAAAGGTTTATTGCATCTATTATGACGAGAAAGAAAAGGTATTCTGGTTTGCTTAGCTAGTGGGCAAACATTACAAGGCTGAACCTCATCACAATTATTTTTAAACTTCAGAGAAGAAACTTGCTTCAGTACTCTAACATGAGCATGTCCAAGTCTTCTATGCCAAATTTTCATGTCTGTAAAACTCCCTACTTTGTTATTATCACTATGAACCATACGTGTTGATGTCAGTTGAGATTTATTCTCCTCCTTCTTTATAGGCAATTGAATATTGTATAAACCATCAACCTTCCTACCAATCTCCTTCTCCACTCCACTGCGAAGATTCTGCATTACACAGAGATCAGGAAAGAAAGTGATAACACACTTTAAATCTCTGGTCAATTTGGAAACTGATAGGAGGTTATGTGTAAAATCAGGAATACACAATACATTGTTTATAGTGTGATCATTGTCTAGTCTGCACCTTCCCACACAAGCTACTTCTAATGTATTACCATCTGGCAAAAAAACTCTCCTTGTGTTCTGATAATTTATTTGAAAATTTTCATTCAATATGTCCTTATTATAGACTATAATCCATTTTCTAAAGGGTTCACTATTAGTAGCCATAAAGACTTGAGTCATACCTGCCATTTGCTTGTCTGAATCAGTTGATACCTCTTTGTGAAACATCTTTAAAATTTGATCATATTGTTCCTGAGTAACCATCATGCCACTTCCTTGGTTGGAACTTTGGGAAGATTGATCCATTTCCTGTGAATTCATGCATTGGAAAGGATCATGACTAGTATTTTTTGTTACTGCATTTGCTGAGTAATGCTTCTTCTTAGGTTTGGAGTCTCCATGATATCCATGTAGTCTATAACATCTCTCTCTTGTATACCCTTCCATTTACAATAATCATAGTACAAATGCCCATTTTTGCCTTTTTAAGTTCCCCTTCCATAAGGTCCAGGACCAGGAGATCCAAATGAGCCAGCTTGGCTGTATTTCCCTGAAGAACCTAGTCCAAAACTTGAGGACTGATTACATCCTCCTTTGTTACTGAATAGAGCTATGGCATCTGATCCTTCAAACATTTCCCCCAAATTCCTCTGGCTTTCCTTAGCTATAAGCATGGCATATGCCTTGTTGATATTAGGAATGCGTATCATCATTAACATCTGACTCCTAGCTTGTGAATACCTTTCATTTAAGCCTGTCAAAAATTGTAACAGTCGTTGAAACTGATAGTGCTTAGCATACTTCTTTGATTCTGGGCATTCACATCCAGGACAGGGTACTAAGAAATCAAATTCCACCCACAGATCCTTCAGCTTAATGAAATAGCTCGAAATAGAGGATGTTCCTTGTTTTAGTAATCCAATTTCTTTGTGCAGCTGAAACACTCTAGAACCATTCTCCTTATCGAACCTTTCCTTCAAGTCATTCCACACCATACATGCACTAGAAGCATAAGCTACACAACTAAGTAGATTTTTGCTCACTGAGCTCGTGATCCACAATAGAGCTATGGCATTCACTTTCTCCCATAGATCGTGAAGTGAGGATGAAAACTTGTCCTTCGTGTGTCTCCCATCAACTAACCCCATTTTACTTTTACCTAAAAGCCCAATTCTCATAGATCTGCTCCATAGAGCATAGTTTTCAGGACCAGTAAGCTGAAAAGAAATGAGAGAACTACCTGGTGTGTTGCATCCTTGCAGAAATAGAGGATGATTGGCATCAATTATTGTAGTCATTCCAGTACTGCTTCCAGTGTTATTCTCCTTGTTCGTCACCATTGTTGTTAACTGAAGAATCGTGAAAAATCTCAGTTGGTCAGATCGCAATCGAAACTAAACTCATCAATTCCAGGACATGAGCAATTCAATTCATCACTCCTGCTATGATACCATGATAAAATTCCTTCAAGCTCAACAATGGAGTAATTGGAGAACAGAAAAATACACAAAGGAAGAGAGAAAATATCTGCTTCTCTATTTTTGGAAGATACTAAACTGTGTTACAATTACAATGTAGTGAGTATATATAGGATTATCTACTCTACTCTAAGCTAACATTTACAGCTCATCAACAACTGGCAATTACTCTGCACTAACCGACTTTAACACACCTTCTGACAGAATAACTAACTCCTGATCAATTTTAACTAACTTTTAAACTAACCATTCTATTTCTCAACAAAGGCTTTATCTATTTTTTAAATTCCAAATATAATCTGTAATTGAATTTTTTATAATCAAATGGTTGATTTTTTTCAAATAAAATGAAAAAGAAAAGTGAATATTTTTTTTAGTTTTGCCAAAAGAAAGGAAGTTAGGCGCGAACCCGGAAAAGCAAAATGAAATTACTTAACAAGGCCGGCGCGAAAAGAAAGTTAAAACGAAGTTGAAAAGAAAAAAATATTAACCGGCAGGTGAAGCGTGAAAAAGGCCGTCTAAAAGTTTTGATCAAAAGGCAGTGTCGGAGCGATCGACGTTGGGAGAGAGATTGCTGTGGCCTTCTATCTCAGGTAATTCCTCCATCTTATCTCCATTACTTCATTGCTTCAGCTTTTAGCTTTCTAGTTACTTTTTTCCACTCAATTAGGGTTTCTCAATGTGTGCCGATTTCTCACAATTTTGAATTAGTGAGAGGCATTTGAGGCGAACGCTATTCGGAGGAATCAATTATTTAGTATTTGTGGTAAAACTTGTATACTTAGAACGGATGACCTAGATCAATTGTTTGTTTACAAATCTGGTATCTGGATTTCTAGAAGCAAGAAAAAAACTTCAGGTTGTGTGTGCTTTTAGTTTCCTTATGAAGAAATTGAACATTGTGATTGATAGAGAGGTTCTAGTCACTGGAATAGTTATTTGGCCAGTGTATTCCTCTTTAGATGAAACCTCTAGTTCTGATGTATTTTCCAAGTGGAAGTTCCATATATGCTAACTGGTCTTCTCTGTAACTAAGTACAGCACTGAGCATGCAACATCTCTAGACACATATTTTAGTTCAGGCAGAAAGTACGAATGGATGTAGAAACAATTGAGAGTATCAATTTTGCAGTACAAGTTCTGGTTTACAGAATCGAGTTATGGACCTTAAGAGACACTTTGCAAATTAAAGGACACTCGGTGTTTGGAATTGTAACTCCGATGAAGCGAACACACGTTCTTGCTTATCACATGTGTGATTTATTACTGGTATCTTCATCAATTTATACAAATCCACCAAGTCTATCACCTATCTCTCTGAAAAATGAAAATATATTTTATGACTAGCTCCATATGATTTATTACGGGTCTCTTAAGAGCTGGCTCTTGATTACTTCTATCTGCAAGTAACTCCATTTCTTCTGATTCTGAGTTGGTACCTCCAATGGACAGACTCCTTCCTCCCACAAATGCCATCATTTTATCAGCAAACTCATCTGAGCTAACATCTTCCCCAATTTTGGGGATCATCCCCACTTATAAAATACTGCTACATCTACCATAAGCATTAAAATTTTGGAAGACGAAGTATGAGTATAGCTGATCAAAGTTCCTCTATCTCCTACAGATTTTCCCAGTACCTTCTGAAGCGCTAGTCTCAAGCATTTGCAAAAAAACAATAATGTTGAATCTGTCAGCAGAATTTATGGACTGAAGTTATTGTTCCTCTGTATGAGCTCATACCAATTATCAGCAATTTCCTTGATTTTGAAGAATTAGTCTCCCGCCAAAAAAAGAAGCAGCACTTCTCACCATGATGCCTTATTTACCTTGCCACTATCACCACCTTTCTCACTGTTGTTACTTTAGGCCTAAGTTACTCCATGATTGTTATAGAACTAATAAAAGCAAAGTATGAAATAGGCAAGAAGTTATGTGGATAAGGACTGAAAAAACTGTTTGATAGAATAAAGGAATGGAAACAAAGAGACTAAGCTGAAGAAAGAAAGAGAAGAAATCTTTAACCAGAGTATAGCATCAGAAATGCCATGGAAAATTATTGGAGAGATTGATGATCGATAAAAATTAGGTTAGAGTTGCCGGAGAAGGAGGTTGACAGACAATTACGTTCTGCAAGGTGAGAACCAGTCTTTGTATTTCACTTGGTTCCACTTTCCTCTATCGTATGCTCTAAGTGGGTGGGGGCATTTAATACATGTGTTAAGTCCAAGTCCGATTAGAAGCAGTCAATGATAACACTGCATGGTTTCCAAGTGTAGCAGGTAACAGTCTAATATTACAGAGAAAGTTGAACTTCATTAACATCATTGATAATTGTAAATGTGATGTACAACATCAAAGGCAATCTTGCTTTGGCGGGCTAGTTGTTTACCTAATATTATTTTTATCTTTGTCCAACTAAAGATAATATTTTCCCTATTTATTTTATTTTTTCGTGCTTAGTTGATTCTAATAGAAACAAATATCATTTGCAACAGAACTGTGGTTGTTCGGAATGCTATAATAATCCCAAATTAAGGTCCTCTTCACGAAGCAGTGAAGATCAGAAACATCAATATCAGGTGATTCATAAAGCTAAACTATTGGAGGACTTTTGAACAGCCCAGCACGTGTGGCATGGACAAAAGTGTAGGTAAGTCTCAGGTAATCAACTCATCAGTTAGTACATCTACACTGACATATGATGGTCATGTGACTGCAAATCCAAACAACCCTGCTGAATTTGTAAATCATGGTAAATTTGACTCTCCATTTTGCTTCCATGTTTTTTCTTGTCTTAACTTTGTTGTTAAGACGTACCTTGGTCTTTTGTGGAAAATATACTTGCTAGTTTATACAAATGGTTAAATGCATGTCATATATATAAGTAATTGAAGTTTGTGATATTTGATCTTAGATGGTGAAACCAATAATAAGGTTTTACTGATAAATTTGTTCTTCTCGTCATTTTTTTGGGGTGGGTGGGGCTGGTGTGGTATTTTTCCTGATTTTTTCAAGAAACCTATGATATGAATAAGAATAAGTACTACTTACATTTTCAAATATCCGAACCATAGTGATGTTGATGTTCCAGATTAAATTCTGTCACACCGTTGAGAGTGATAAAAGATAATTGGTCCATCTCTAATAAGTTCTATTTAGACTCAATACACTGTTTAGGCATTTGGCTTAATATAATTGTTTCCTATCATCATCTTTTAAAGGTTTAATGAACAATTATTTTATATGCGAATTTTCTGCCAGGACTACACCTCTGGAACCAAAGCAGAGAGCAGTGGATAGGACACAAGAAGCTTGTCAACCAACCACAACAGCTCCGTGAACCTAAATTAAAGTGGGATGTTTGTCTTAGATCCCTGCACTACCTTAAAAGAATGGCTTAAAATGACATTGAATAGCAGGTCTTTTGCTTCTTACTGAATAAATGAGGCATTATATTCTTGTGAATCTTTTGATCTCTTTGATATAGAGGAATAACATATACCTATAGACAGAAAAAAAGAAGATATAGAGGCATAAAATATAGGTGATAGGCATGCATGCAAAGGTTGGAATCTGAAAAATTCTTTGGATTAGGTGTAAGTTTTGAGTATCGGTGATTTAGTGGTGTTAAGTACTGAAGTTTCTGATCTTCACCATTTGGTGTTCTAAACTGCTGGCATGACAGCACATAGAGCAGTTTTTTGTTTATAATTTACTAAACTTAATCTCTTTTCTTAGGGTTGAAATAGGTCTTGTCATATAAGTTGCCCATGACAATATAGGGTTGCTCAAGTGTAAGCACCCTCCACCTCGAACGAGGGATCAAAAAAGGTGGGAGCTTCTAGGGAGGGGTAAAAAAGAAAAAGAGAAATATCTAAGTTGCCCATTGAGGAAGGTTTCAAAGATTTCACGACCTTATTGATCCAGATAGTAAATAATGCTTCACATTTTGCGATAGCCCATATCCAGCCTTTAACGTTATCACTTTTGAAGGCATAGACTAACTCTGGATCACTAAATTGTAGAGCATGTTATTATATGTTCTCTTTCTCTTCAAAGAAATGAGATCTTAGCAACAGGCCAACCAACTTGTGTGTATAGAATTGATTTCAACTTTGCAAATGGTACATGGTGGAGCGAAATTTATATTCCTTAATCAATCTATCTTTGGCTTGATGTCTTATTCTGCAGAAACTGTGAAAAGAATACTTTTAGAACTTGTCAAAATCCCATGTGGGCATGTAATATGCCACATTCCAAAGGACTCACATCTAAGGCACATATGACCTTAGCTGAAATATTTCCATGTAGAGTGACCAATTTTTAGCTTGAAAGTATAAAGCTTTTCAAGGATGATCATACCGAAAGAAAAATAAGGAAAATTTGGAATGTATATGTGGTTTTGCTTGTGCATTGAGATTACTCTTTTAACTGGATTTAGGAAGTAGATAAGTAATTTTGTGTTGTCATGATCTTTCTGATGACAACTGTGTTTTAGGTTTTATTACACTCACCAATCTTCTAGCTTGCTTAATAGGATGTCCTCCCCATTTTATTTTTGAGTTCAATCAGCCTCATTTTTACGTCAGTCAGTAAAAATTTGTTGTCATTAACAATCAGAGTGTTACTTTTGTAATTATGTTTCTGTTTTTTTTTTTTGAAATAGTGTAATTATGTTTCTGTTTAATTTCCAATTGAGACATATACCTTAATTTTCAAGGGAAAATATTAACCTTAGCGTGTGTAAGACTGCTTGCCATAAAACATTGAGTGGAGGGAATATATGTAATTCAAGAGTTGCATCGGAAACTGTTCTTTTTGTTCCCAATATTTCTATATTATGATAAACAAGAGTGAATGAGCCTCGACAAAGGGGGGGGGGGGTTATAGCTCGAGTTGTAAGCACCTTCCACCTCCAACCCTAAGGTTGTGGGTTTGAGCCACCAAGGGAGCAAAACAGGGGAGGTCCTGAGGAGGGGTAAAAAAAAAGTGTGAATGTGCCTTTCATTAATCTCTGTGTTCTTACTGTTTGCATGGCTAGAACTAAATGCTCTATGGGTGAAGTGTGGGGAGATATCACATGTATATAATTGGATGAAGAATCCAAAGGGGGAGAAATAGCTGATATTGAAGTGGGGGAGAGCCTTCTGGTCTGTAATTTAATCAGGAGCCTTGTGCTATTAATTGCCACAAATTTCTGCACCAATATAATAGCTGTCCATTTCCACTGTCCGTCCCTAACAGACATTTGTTTGAAAGAAAATTGTCGCTGAGATTCACATTAATTAGACATATCTTACCTTATCCCAAAAGTGGGAATTTGGCGATTGTTCTAAATCCTGGTGTCATTTGCTCCCATCGAAACAGATTTTGAGAACCGAGCTTTTTTAGATGTTCTGTTATGTGCCTAAGATTGTTAATGAATCCTTTGTCTTTACTTCCTCTAAGGAATTTTGTCTTTGCAGTTGGAATGCTACGTATGATAGTTTGTTTGGGAGCAACAAGCTGTTGCCCATGTCTATCCCACTTGCTGTAAGTATGCATGATAGAGTTTAAAGAAGTCAATGCTCCTCATATTTCTGTTTGAATGACACTAAGAATGCTCATGTAAAACTGGCAGGAAATGGTAGATTTCCTAATGGATTTTTGGGAGCTGGAAGGACTGTACGATTGACATGTTTGTACGTAAGGGATTATTTTATCGATGTATGATTAACAGTCAAGTAGTGACAGACACTTAGATAGGCTGATGTAAATTTGATTTGCTTCGTCACTGGGAAGGTAGGAGGTTACTAATGGAGTTTCTCTAATGAAATTTAATTAACTTCTGGCAAATTGAAACATTTTGTACTGATAAAGGCGTGTTTAGACATGAATTAATTGATATTTTAAAGAAAATATTTGCAAGTTGAGATTGTGTTTGAATATGTTTATACATACTATTTGATATTTGAGTTTTTCTGAGTAAAAACTTGTCTGTACAACAAAATCAACAGATATATGTCCTTTAGAATCTTTCATGGTGTAAAATGACACAACCTTTTCCAGAAAAAGCTAATACAGTTAATAATTGTCCTTTAAGCCTGCTCGTATAGTCTTGTATGTGAAATAGTTGCTATTTAATAACAATACTAAGGGCACATCTGGACATGATTTTGAATTAGTGATTTAAAATTAGGTTGATTTGAAGTTATAATTTTATTTGAACATGTAGCTTGAGTTTTTAATAAGGTGTCAAAATATCTTAAGAAAGTTAAATAAATAAATCATGTATCTTCATTTTTTATTATAAATAAACTTACGAAAACATGATATTAGAAATTTAGTAACTAGCTATTCTTATATAATCTTCACATATGATACAGATAATTACATCAAGCATGTACTTTTTTTTTTTTTGGTTGCAAATATAGTATGTGATCTTATGCGTAACACTAATTTAGGATCAAAACTTTAAATTGGAATTTGAGATTCTATGGCGAACGCCTATTAAAAGTAAAGGTCATCAAACCTTGCCAGCTTTTCACATTTATACTTCTTCATTTCGGATTAGGAGGTAAATGGACAAGAAATGGAAGTCAACAATGAAGTTAATTTTACTATATTTATTACTAGTATCTGAGCACAATAGGATAGGTCCATGAGTTCAAGGATTAATTAACTAACTAATTAAACAGTCTATAGTCAAAGATTGGTTGTAAATCTAGGAAGTTGTAAAATCTACCCATTGAATCGACAAGGGATTAAGTTACGAGGTCTGATAGAACGCATCATACTACTCCCTTTAAATATATGGCATTGAGTTCAAAAAGAGGAGGATTGTCCAATATCGGATGAAACTAGCGTTAAACGTAAAAATATGAAATATGAGCTTAACTCAATTCCAAAAGTTAGCTCAAAGGGAGAAGGATTGCTCAAGTCTTATAAGAACACTATTTGTCTCATTAATCGTTGATTTGAGACTTTTTTCATTCTTCAACCCCTCTCCGTGCACTTTTGTTTGTTTACTATATTGAAAATAAATATCCATTTTTATTTGTCAAGTTTGAAAATCAAGACAAAATTTATCAATTAGTTCCTAAAATTACTTTTATTATTAACTATAATTATTTTCAAATACATCTCTCAAAATATTAAATTTATTATATTCATAATATTATAGAATTATTATTTTATTTATTGCAACTTATGAATATCAAACCGATACTGGACAAGTAAAAATGAAAACGGAAAAAGTATTTTAGAAAATCAAATTATAATTAATTATTAATTTCGGTTTTAACCACCACCACCAACATATTCAATGTCTGAAAAGGGTATGATATATGCAGATTTTGTCTCTGTCTTTGTAGGATAAATAGACTATTTTTGATAGAATTTCGATTGAATAAAACACACATCAAAGCAACATTGAAAGAAAAAATAACAGGATAAAAAGAAGAAATGAAAGAGGTAGTAGTTAGATAGTGGTGGAGCAGTTAGTTTGAGTGTAAGAAGATGCTCAAATAGTCATATACCATTTCCAAGAAAGATGCTGAAAATTAGGAGTACAATTTCAAAGTGAAATGTCAAGTGATTGGTGCATAAGCTTTTGAGCATCAGAGTATTGTTCCTTCTTATGTAAACAGTTCTCCATCTTGTGTCACCATAAATACCACCCTTTCATTATCCCTTCTATTGCTAAAGTAGACAGAAACAAACTTCATTTTTTTTTCTACTATCATTGAGAGACAATATAAAGTTCATTATACCTATGGCTCTATCAAGCTGGAACTGCTCACTTGGACTTACATTGGCTCTTTTACTATCTCTAGCATTTCACCCTTCCCAATCAGGTGAACTACTTAGTTTAATTTTTCTTCTTCTCTATGGTAAAACTTGTTTCTTGTTTCTATATTATATGTATAGGGAAAAAATTTAAATTCATAAGAGATGATAAAAATTTACCATTTAATTTAATCCATAGTATTCAACTATTCAATCATGAGTAACAGTGGTTCAATTGAATCCTCTTTATTCGAATATTCTTTAGTGTAAAAAGGATTAGACAATTCTTGTTGAGAATTAGGATAGAATGACTTATAATATTAATAAATAGTTTCACGTCTTGCTCTTCCTATTAGAAGTAGAGTATTTTTTATTATTATTAACGTATTTCTCTATTACTACTTGTTACCTCTTATGCTTTTGTTTTTCTCGAATTCAGAGTCTATTAGAAATAACTTTATTTTCTACCTGTTGTTACTGATAAGTATTATATTTATCGTGAATATAGGTAGGCAGATGATAGGTTCAAGGCCACCAGGGTGTGTAAACAAGTGCATGAATTGTGAGCCATGCAAGGCAAGTTTAGTGATTCAGAAGAATAGAGATGCATCTAAAAGAGAAGTTGATGATAACTATTATCTTCTTTCTTGGAAATGCACATGTAGAGATCACCTCTTTCAACCTTGATATATCCTCCACTCTCTCTAATTTAATTAAGGAATAATTTTATTAGTACTAATATCTATATAGGCATCATCAACATATATATATAAATTAAGGGTATTTGAGTAAATTAATTAAACGCTCATTTTGTACTGGATGTTAAATATATATACTCCATATATTAAGGAAGGTACATTTGACGTGCCAATACGTTCAATAGCCAATACGTTCAATAGTTTTTTCTCTATGAAATGATAACTAACAATGCAATTAATACTAAAGTATATATGTTTCTCACAGTTTAGATGTGAAATCAACAAAAATAAAATAGTTTAAGTATATTGTTAACACTTCACTCCAATATTTAAGTCCAACTACAAATAGTTAGAAACCAAGTCAGTTATTGAATTTCCCCTCCAAATTCATATTAAGATTTTTGGGTCATCATCCGAGGCGAAATAATTTTCAGATTTAAATATTGTTTGATTATATTTTTTTTAAAAATATATTCATATTTAAATTCATATTTAAATACAACTTCAACATGAAAATTGAAAAATAATAAAGTTAGTCAAGTGTTTTTAGATTTGGCTAAAAATAATAATTAGAAATTGTCAACTAAAACAGTCTTTGTACCGAAAAGAGATGTACAATTACTATATGTATTTTTTTTTCTTATATATTTTTCATCAAAAAGAAATATATATATATATATATATATTGGAATAAATAAACTAATGTATACGGGCGATTAAATCTATCAAACTACCAAGAGTTTTTTGAGTAATTAAGAACTAAAAATAATACTAATTCAAATATGCACCTAATAAATGATGTCAAATTCAAGAGGTTTCGAGAATTTCCAAAATCTAGATATGTAACAAAAAAAAAACATAGAGAAAAAGAGAAACAAGAAAGAGATAAATAAAAAAGGGAAATTAGTCACAGTCGGGAAAAATTAAGAAGACGTGTCATAAATTAGTCCGATTGTGCTACTTTTGATTGCAAATGAGTTTTCCTTTTCTAAATTCCTCTAACAAAATCACTAAAATGAAATCGTGGCTCTCTCTCCGTAACATTCACCGTTCACCGCTAAATTTTTCCAACTCCGCCGCTAATTCCGTAACGCCGCCGCGCCGGTTTTCGCCCTCCACCGCTACCACCTCCTCCTCCTCGTCTATCCTTCGGTTCTCTTCTTTTATGCTAAATCTACAAAGCTCAATAACCTACTCGTATTCTTATCCTAATACGTCATCCGCTCGCTGCCGGGCTACCAGTGCTGGTCCACCTTCGCCTCCACAGACCGAACCACCTAATAATGAAGAAGACTCATCATCGTCTCCAGGTATTCATAGCTCACTTTTTGTTATCATGTTATATCTGTTAGCAATTAGATTGGCTTATTACCAATGCCTTGTAAAAGTGTGTAATATATAACTTTGAACTTATTTGAAATCACCTATGAAAGAACAAAGGGAGATTATGCTAAGCTCAAAATTTGGAACAATTTATCCGGAATTGAGATAAGCAATTTTACCACATTAACTTCATGAAATTATCTTAAATTGTATATGGATGATTTGTTAAGTTCTAAGCATCTTTGTTCACTTTGAAAAGTTTTTCATATATAAAATTACCATCAGTTTCAACTGATTTGGCCAGACAAGTTTGAAAAGTGTGTTCGAGTCTCAGATTGAATCTGTGGAACAAGCTGAAAAAGTGTGTTCGAGTCTGATAAAACCTTGGTTTAGGGTAGTATAGTTATATAGATCCTTCTGGATGTGGCAGTTGATATATACCAGATTTGATCAATTCACGTAGGGTGTGTTGAGTCCCCAGGAACTATGCAGCATATGTTGCTTGGGTTTTTGGTTTCAGTTGTGTGCATACAAACAGACTTACATACTCTACATATACATACATAATTGCACAAGTATTAGAATATTTTTCTTTTGTATGAGATATGCTTATGGAATAAAATATTAGGTGTTTATAGAACTTGGATTGACTTATTTTGGTTCAATGTCTGTGCAATTAATTATTGTACATTTGATTGCCTTATCCAGCACACCTGTACTTCTTTCTGTGCCCTTAATCCTAAGCATTCTGTGAGAAATCATTCCCACCCATAATTATACTTGCCCATGTCCATTTAACATAGCTCTACGGCATATCTGAATAGTGTAGCAAATGATCTGCTAAATGGATAAACAAATGTTTGGTTTGCAAATAACATGGATATCTAGAGGCTAACCATCAGAGAAAACTAAAAATGTGGATGGCAAAGACAATACCTACGTCATAACTTGGAGGTTTTTTGTGGGAATGAGTTGAATACTATAATTAATAAATTATGGACAGTGCACTTTTATTTTTGGATTCGCTTTAACCATTTATGAAATGATCAGTTGGCATCATTAACAGAGTTTAGGCATTGAGAGGCCAAACAACCGCCACCATATAGTTATAATGTTTCAGTCGCAGCGTATCATGTTGAGTATTTGTCCAATGAAAGATTTGGGTCACTAGCTCAATAACCTGAAACTTACATACTCTATATATACATACATAATTGCATAAGTATTAGAATATTCTTCTTTTGTCTGAGATATGCTTATGGAATAAAATACTAGGTGTTTATAGAATTTGGATATACTTATTTTGGTTCAATGTCTTTTCAATTAATTTTTGTACATTTGATTGCCGTATCCAGCACCCCCGTACTTCTTTCCGTGCCCCTAACCCTAAGTGTTAAGTGATAAATCATTCCCACCCATATATTATTCCTGCCCATGTCCATTTAACATAGCTCTAAGGCATTCCTGGATACAGTATAGCAAATGATCTGCTAAATGGATAACCAAAGGTTTGGTCTGCAAACTACATGGATATCTGGAGGCTAACCATCAGAGAAAACTAAAAATGTGGATGACAAAGACAATACATACATCATAACTTGGAGGTTATTGGCTGGCATGAGTTGAGTACTATTGTAATTAATAAATTATGGCCAGTGCACTTTTATTTTTGGATTCCCTTTAACCGTTTGTGAAATGATCAGTTGGCATTATTAACAGAGTTTAGGCATTGAGAGGCCAAACAACCACCACCATATAGTTATAATGTTTCATTCGCAGCGTATAAATTCAGTAATTGGCCAATGAATGATTTGGGTCACTTGCTCAATAACCTGAATCAAATATTTTTACATCCTTTTATTGTTCTTCTTTTCTTCTTCTTCTTCTTCCTCCTCCTTTTTTTGTGTGTGGGGTGGGGGTGGAGATTCAGGTAAAGATATCAGGCAGCTGTTTTATCCACGGTAAGGACATGTTCCCATGATGAGAATTCATCAGGATTAGCAATTGCCAGAGAAAAAATAGTTAAATTTCATGTTCGCCTGAAATTTTATTCTGTTATTAATTTAATGGCTTAGCATACCTTGTTTTCTATGCTGTTATTTTTGGTCTGATGATGGAACTGGTTTGTGCTCTATTTCTGTACTAAAGTCTAAAGGTATTCCCCTCTTGCATTATTTATAATTGATTATATGAGATGCTGATGGTCAAGATGCATCAGACTTTAGTGATAATCTGGGAAGTTATGTTGATTGAGCATGTCAGTAACTTTGACATTGTTTACTCTTCTTCTCAAACTTATGAAAGTCTTTTTCCTTGAGCATATGCGGTAACAGTGCTCATATTGTTAAGGATCCCTGACAAATGTTTAAATTTCTTAACCAGGTATCATGCCATCTTTCTCCAAAGCACAAGACACCTTGCGGATATTTTTTGCTGTCTTATTTTGGATGTCACTTTTCTTCTGGTATTCTGTGTGGGATGGGAAGAACGATGGCAGACCGAACAAGGGTTCTCGATTTAGAAGATAAAATTGTACGAAGCTTTATGTTGTGCTGTACAATTAACTCCTGATGTTGTCTTACGCGATAGTGTAAAGCATGGGGAGCAAAAGGGAAAACGGAAAAAGAGGAGAAATTTAGTGTCTAAAGTTGTTTAGAGTTACTGAAAGAATGGAGATTCTTTTGTATACTTCACTTAAAGGTAGTTTAGAGCTCCTTGTTAGCCCAGCTAGCATTAGTTCATTCATGCTGTGATTTTACTCCTTTAGAGTAAAAACTTCTGTACAATTATATGGGATTAGAGTCTATTGCACTGCTCCTTATATTCTCTCATCTGGGGAAATGCAGTGCTCTTTTCTTCTCTCTCTCTCTCCCCCTCGTGATGTGTGTTGTGAATCGAAAAAGAAAACCTAAATAATTAGTACGTTGTTGCTATCTAATACCAGAGCTATTGGACTTAACATGCTTTAAAGTAGTTCCCTTGGGGAAGTTTTGGAGTATCAGTTCTACAAATACTCATGTATCTGAATTTCTGAAGATCACAAGCTTCGTTCTCTTTCCTTACCTTCTTAAACTTGATGCTGATCAAGTAAGTAAAGATTAATACCTTCAGCGTATCTGCATGGTATGAGATTGGAAAAACATGTGTTGGTGGCTTTCATCCTTGTGAAAGGGAAATGTAGATTTGTACCGCATATCTTTGGGTAGAACATATTGTTTTATTTGTGAAAGAAGAAATTGGAGCAATTGAGATTTAATGAGCTGAAGCAACTAATAGTGTCTTTTCCTTGGTGAATGTGGTGTGTAATTTCTATGTGAAAACGAATGCTAATTTTTACATAGTCAACTGTCAAGTGATCGTGGGAGTGAAAATAATTGACCAATATCTTTGGACTATCTGATTATGTGTATAACATATAGTGCTGAAGTGTCTAAATAGTATATGTATATATTTTTATTTAATAAAATGAATAAATTAATATGAGATAATTATTTTTAATACTAATAAACAGAAGGAATATTTCAATCATGTCAATGAATAACCACGAAAAGATAGATTTATGTAAGTTTCCATCGTGGGGTCACCACGGCACGTAGAGGCTCAATCATATTTGGAACTTGGCCCACGGCAGTATGGTTGGCTTAGGGAACTTATTTAGAACCGTTGATTTATACGTCATCGTCACCTCTTAAAATATTCAACATGCAGATTTATAGTATTAATCTAGACTTTAGTCGTTTCCGCTCTATTTGGCAAATCAACGGTTTTAGATTTATTCTTATCGGCGATTAATTTGCTTCTATAAAACCATTCAATCCATTGTGCCAACAACTTCACACTCTCCCCCAAAGGAGGGCAGCGGAGGTTACTCGCCTTTTGCTTCAGAATCAGATAAACCGATCTGCAAATTGATCCGACGAAAAAAATGTTATTGAGAAGCTCATCAACCCCTTTACTCAATTCATGGAAACCAAAATCATGTGGGTCGTCGCCGGAATCCGATTTACTACCCATAACGACCCAGCAATTGAACAGGACACGATCTGTGTTAATGTCGACGTCGTTTGGTCCGGATGAATCTCGGGCCAAACATGCACCTAATAGGTGTATGTGCGAGTTGGACCCACGAGATCCAGCTGTTCCGAAGAAGAACAAAAACGGAACAAAAAGAGAGGCGAAGACTCCGAAGCTAAAGAATAACGAAGTGGGTTCGACGGAGGTGAGGAGGTTGTTGTCAAATTCTGGTTTGGGGAATGCGGAGGAGGAGGCTAGTGTGGCGGTTGAGGAGAAAGGGAGGGTGTTGCAGTCTCTGGTGGCGGGTGGTGTAGGTGGAGGAGGAGGAGGTAAAGTTTGCGGTGGCGGAGGGTCGCATGGTGGAGATGGGTCTGATTCTCAGGATTCAAATAGTTGGCATGGACCTGATAGTATAGATGCCTATTACCAGAAAATGATCGAAGCCCACCCAGGGAATGGTCTCCTTCTGGCCAATTATGCCAGATTCTTGAAAGAGGTAAAAAAATTCTAGATGAAGGGTGTGTTTGGTAGGAAGGAAAATGTTTTCCTCGAAAATAAGTAGACTTTTGATTTATTTTCTCGTGTTTGATTGATGAATAAAAAATATTTTCTGAAAAAGATTTTTTAGTGTTTGATTTATGAATGAAGATTATTTTTGAGAAAATATTTCTCTTAGAAAATAATTTTTAAAAATAAACTTAATTTTTTTTGGGTGGGGCTGGCGCGAGGGTAGGGGTGAAAAAATAAAATAATTGAAATTGAAAATATTTTTTAAAATCAAATTTTAATTTTTTTTTTTTGGGAAGGGGGGCTGGTAGTGGAGCTGTACTGGGGGTGGGGAGGTCGGATATGGGGGTGAGATGAAAAAATAAAAAATTGAAATTGAAAATATTTTTAAAAACAAACTTTAATTATTTTTTATTTTTTTGGGGAGGGTGGGTGATAGCGGGGGCTGGCCAAGGGTGGCAAGGGGTGAAAAAATAAAAAAATTGAAATTGAAAATATTTTTAAAAATAAACTTTGATTTTTTTGGGGGAGGGTCTGCTGGTGGGCTGGGGGTGAAAAACAAAATTTGAAATTGAAAGTAAATTTTATAAAACAAACTTTAAATTTGGGGGCTGGGTGGAGGTGAAAATCAAAATTTGAAATTGAAAGTAAATTTTATAAAATAAACTTTAAATTTATTATTATGTTTTGGGGTGGGGTGGGGGGTCGAGGATAGGGGTATGATGAAAATAAAATTTTGAAATTGAAAATATTTTTCAAAAACAAACATTAAATTATTATTTTTGGGGGGAGAGAGAGAGACATTTTACCCTGAGAAAATTGGAAAATATTATACACCCGAAATTTCTTCTGCATTCAGATCCAGAATTTTTTTTTACTTGATAGGTTCAAAATGTGCTATTCACAGCTCCATCCGCCTCCGCTTCTGCCTAATTTTGTTTTGAGTTGTTTTTTACTACTACACTGATTTATTGATTCGTGGGATGCCAATTATTGATGCAAACAGGTTAGGGCTGATTTAGAAAAAGCTGAGGAATACTGCGGAAGAGCGATTTTAGCAAACCCAAATGATGGTAATGCGTTGTCACTCTACGCTGAACTGATATGGCAAACTCAGAAAGACGCTGCTCGTGCCCACACTTACTTTGATCGAGCTGTGAAATCTGACCCTGATGACTGGTATGCATATGCTTTGCATTTCCTTTTTAAGATTTGAAATATTCAGTGGGATAAAGATTGTTATATACTATGTCACTTTCTGGGCATTGTTATCATGTTTATGATTGATGGAACCTCCAATTGATTCCAGCATGAATGAATGGGCTCTACCAGATGGGCCACTTTTTTTGTCCACTCTCTCAAAAATATCTTGGTGGTCCATTTGCCCATACTTTTATTTACTTAATTATATTTTTAGCACGTCCCTTTCGCGTGGGTTTGATTCGTTATTCATGGCCAAACACGTGTAACTATCTTTTTGATAATGAGTGATGGTGAAATTTGATCCCAAAGACTTTTTGCATGCTTTGATATCATATTAAATATTTGGATTTTGAACCTAATCAGCATGGTATCAAAGCAAGCAAGAACTCTGGAAATCGAGTCTCACTATCATTCATTATCAAAAAGAATTTTCACAACATGTCGCTCGTGAAGGGGGTGTGTTGAAAGACA
>JAJOOS010005194.1:0-21645 GCA_029582725.1 Solanum chiquidenum | reverse complement strand
TAGAATACCTAGTACCATTCAAGAAGAGCTCAACCCGGGTCGAAGATAAAAGTGTTTTTCCTTAATCTGATTCTAAAGTTTGGACGAGCTTCTTCATCATTCTTCATAGTTGCTACAATCTTCCTTGGTAAGTGTATAGTTTCAGTGAAGAAGTCATTTTTCCTATCAAGCTCCGCAAAGTTGGCCAGGAGATCAGCAGTGGTATTTCCTTCCCTGAATATATGAATGAACTGAAAATTTCCCTTTGAAGTCATATTATGGATGTCATTAGTTTCCTCCTTAATGCTCCATGTTGTAGTTGTAGCTTTGTTGATCATGTTAATCACAGTCAAGGAATCAGATTCTATAGTAAGAACCTTGAAGCCGTGATCAATACACCATTTCAATCCAATCTTGATAGCCCGTGCCTCGGCCAAGTTGTTAGAAGAGTGACTAAAATATGTTGTGAAACCCATGATCATATGACCCATATGATTCCTCAGAATACCTCCACCACCGGCACTTCCGGGATTGCCCTTAGAGCAACCGTCAACATTAAGCTTGTATTCTCCGTAATTAGGCTTACTCCACAAGACGGGGGTGATATCAAGCTTAGGCTTGATATTCTCCATCATCCGACAAATGCTTCGAAATTTTGTGGGAAACTTTAGGGAAGGGAACTGGGAAGTGAGGATCAAATGAATGTGGTATGTAGCTTGATGAATAATGCTGCCAGAGTAAATTTTTGTGCCTTCATATTTATAAGTGCATCTATGTTTCCATAATTCCCAGCAAATCACAGAAGGAAGGCATTGAGTGGTCAATTCAAGCACTTTGTTGATGGATTTAATACGCCACCATCTCATAAGCTTAGTACGAATGCTATCAGAATTAGGCCACAGCAGTCCCAAAGTATCTTCAAAAAATTTCCAAACTTTCTCCGCTATTTGACCATAGCTAAACAGGTGGTTGATGTCCTCATTCATTCCATTGTGACAACAAAAACATTTGGAAGGTCCCTGCACACCAAAACGAGATAATGAATCATCCGTTGCCAACTTATTGTTAAGGAGTCTAAGCATATGAAAGGAAATTTTGAAAGGCAATTTTGAATGCCAAATATTTTTAGAAGTCGGGGAGGAGCCATTAGATTGTCTAAGAGCATTCCAGGCAGATTTTGAGGAGAAAGAGCCTGTGTGTTCAGGTGTCCAGACAGCATAGTCTTGATTACCTACAAAAATCTTGATAGTTAAAATGTGAACAACTAAATCAGAAGGTAAAATTTCATGAAGCTTACTAGTGTTCCAGTGATTAGAATTAATAAAGTCAGAGACTTTAGTATTCTTCGAATGAGTACTTTGGTCCACCAACATAGCAAGAGCCCCTCTGTTAGTCCAATTATCCCACCAAAAAGAAATATTTCCATTGCTCACTTTCCAAAGAATATTATGTTCACAATCATTCCTGGCATCCATGAGCCTTCTCCAAATGTGAGATTGAGAATAATTCTTTTTCCTGGCAACAGCATGAATTCTTTTGCAATATTTGGCTTCTAAGAACTTAGTGAGAAGAGAATTTTGAGTTCTAAAGTTCCACCAAGCTTTAGCCGCAAAAGTATTACAAATATCATGGAGAGATCTGAACCCCACTCCCCCTTCTATTTTGGGGTAGCAAAGTTTTTTCCAAGAGATCCAATGGTATTTTTTCTTGCCTTCCGAGGACCCCCAAAAGAAGTTAGCAAGAGATTTTTCAATAAGATCAAGAATAGTCTTTGGAGGATGAGCCACAGAGATGATATGTAAGGGCATCGAATGCAACACTGATCTAATAAGAATAGCTTTGCCACCCATAGAGAGCAAATTACCTAACCATCCTTGAGTTCTGTTGACAATTTTAGAGACCATACTACTAAAGTAGGTAATTTTCTTTCTTCCCGAATAAATAGGACATCCTAAATAATTAATAGGGAAGAGGGAGTGAGAAAATCCAGTAAGAATTTTAATATCCTCAATAAGCTGGGCAGGAGTATTAGCAGAAATTAAAAAAGTGGATTTTTTCTTATTAACCATTTGACCAGAAACTTGCTCATAGGTATCCAACTTCTTAATCATCATAGCAATAGAAAGAAGATCACCAGAAGAGAAAAGAATTGTATCATCCGCAAAAGTAAGGTGAGTAATAAGGGGGCTACCTTTATCAATAGAGTATGGAATAAAATTGTCTAGAGGTAGTTGATCCATTAAAGTACTAAGCACTTCTGCACCCATAACAAACAGGGAAGGGGACAAAGGATCACCCTGCTTAAGACCTCTAGAAGATTTAAAGAAACCATACCTGACTCCATTGATAATGATAGAATACCAATTGTTAGAGATCAATCTAACGATCATATCAATCCAAGGCTCTGAGAAACCCAAGTGTCTCATAACCAAGCACAAGAAATCCCAAGCAACCCTGTCAAAAGCTTTAGCCATATCTAATTTGAAGACAACATTGCCATTTACATTTTTTCTGTTCAAATTATGAACAAGTTCTTGAGTAAGCATGACATTGTCGGAAATGGATCTACCTTTCAGGAAACCGCTTTGATTAGGGGAGATGATCTTATTCATAATTTTAGAAAGCCTATTGTTAAGCAATTTGGAAATGATCTTAGAGATGAAGTTGCTCAGACTAATAGGTCTAAAATCAGTGAATTCTTGGGGGTTGTCAACTTTAGGAATAAGAACTAGATTGGTATGTGTGAACGATCTGGGAAGTTCATTACCAGCAAAGAAATCCAGAATAACCATCAACAAATCAAAAGAAATAATGTTCCAGCAAAATTGAAAGAACTTACCTGAAATGCCATCCGGACCAGGAGAGCTAACATTGCTCATGGAGAAAACAACTTCTTTGAGCTCTTCCATGTTCGGGAGTTCTGTTAACATTCTGTTGTCATCTTCATCTACCACTCTCGACAACTTTCTAAGAATAGAATAATCTCTGCAAATGGTCTCTTGGGAGAACTGTTGCTCAAAGAACAAAATGGCTTCAGCGGCAATATCGTCGGTGTTATTAAGCCATGTGTCATCCTGCTTTTTAATTCTAGAAAGATGTAATTTTTTCCTTCTAGAGTTAATAACAGAATGAAAAAATTTAGTGTTATTATCCCCATCATTAAACCATTTGAGACCGGCCTTTTGTCTCCAAAAAGATTCTTCCTTCTTAATGTGCCTAATGAGAAAAGCATTAGTGCAATTATACTCCATTCTGTTAGCCTCAGAGTTATTAGTCAAACAATTTTGTTCCAGCATTTCAAGCTTAGATTGAAGCTCTTTGGTCTTATCAAAGATGTTACCAATTGTGTTTCTAGACCAGTGTGAGAAACTTTTACAAACATTCTTAAGCTTGAGATGAAATTTCCACATAGGGCTCCCTTCAACATCTTCAACTACTTGCATAAAACCTTCATGTTCTGTCCAAAAATCAAGGAATCGAAAATATTTCTTTGGTTCCCTTAGAGAGTTGGAAGTGGAGATTAACATAGGAGCATGGTCAGACCCGGTTCTAACCAAATGCTCAACAGATGATTCTGAGAACGTTTGGATCCACTCAGAATTGGCAAGCGCTCTATCCAATCTAGCCCAGATCCTCCTTTTAGGAGCCCAACCATTACACCAAGTGTAGGGAGAGCCAGTGAAGCCCATGTCAAGAAGACCACTATCCAAGATACAATTGATAAAAGGCATACTCTTAGAGATATTATGAGCATTACCACCCTTCTTTTCTTCTGGAGTAATTATGGAATTGAAATCCCCTATCACCATCCAAGGAGAAGAGTTCCCAGTAGCAAAGTTCTTAATATCATCCCAAAGATCTTGCCTCTGATGCATCTTACATTTGGCATACACAATAGAGATGTATAAGGATGCACCATTGTTATTAAAGGAACACGTGACAATTTGGTCATTGTCAGCAATAACATTGCACTCCAGAGTAGTGTCTCCAAAGATCCAAATTTTATTATTGAGATTGGCATGAGCAAAGTCAAAACCCAATCTTCTTTTATATCTATGCAGTTTAGATCTATTAGAGAAAGGTTCAGTGACTGCAATGAAGCTGAGATTATGAGTTCTTTTGAGTTGAATAAGTCTGTCAAGAGCACCTTGAGAATTGATGCCTCTAATATTCCAAATAAGTGACTTAATCATTAAAAAGTTGCGGATAGATCATCATTGTTCTGTGAGTATTTCACAGAAGGAATACCTTTGCCTCTTCGTCCTGTCCTACCTCCTCTGTATGGCAGACCTCCTCTTATAGATTCTAGTCCTCTGGGAGATAAGTTATGCTTGTCAGATATATCGTCAAAAGCTTGGTCAATTTCATTTGAAGGGATAGGTTGAAAAACAAATGTTTCAACATATTGGATAGTAGTATCATCATTATTGATAGAGATATTATCTAGCTTGTCTTCACTAGCGTTAGCTTGGTCTTCCATACTTTCATACTCATGTTTACAAAAGATTGAATTTCACTAATTAAATTTATAATTTTGCAATTGACTTTAATACGATAGGTAGTTTGGCGATTTTTCAAGTGAAGTTCAATAATTTTAAAGTAATAAAAAAATAATTTCATGGCTTAATATAAGGCTCAATCACTACTCATTGCAAAACACTTTTTATAATTTATGATAAAATATCACTTTTTTTTTTTTTTTTTAAAGTTATGATTTTTTTTGCGGAAACCACAAAAGTTTGAGAAAGTGAAATACAGTCCAATAAACCAATCGGGTTTTATTGTTGAAAAGATTCAGGACAAAGGGGATTAGACGATCAAAAAGAGAAGATGAAAATTCTTCAGATTTTAAGAAGAAAGCTCTCTTCTTCGCAGATTCGAAGCACAGCTACTCCTTCACTATCTTCGCATTTCTTCTATCGTCAACTTCACTCCTCTTCCAATCCGTACTTAATTTATCTCTATCTCTCATTAGTATATGTGTTTTTTCTATAGTTTTATGAGAATCCATAATCTCTTGATGCAGAGCTTCATTTGGCGTCGCGTTCGACATTGACGGCGTTTTGCTCCGCGGTAGCAACCCTATCGGCGGCTCTCCTCGAGCTCTCAAACGCTTCTATGATGATTCCGGTACGGTGTCGTTTCGACTATCACATTTAGTTTATCTTTCTAATAGAATTTTGTGATTATATAATTTTTGTCACAAGAGGAAATGAAAATGAAATTAAGAATCTTATTAGCTACAACTTAGGGATTGTAGGTGCCTACTTATTATGATAATGCCGAGATAACAATCTGGAGTGATATGCACTGGAGTAATTTTTCCTTACAAAATATCTGAAATCACATGCATTTAGACAATGTTATCGATCTTGTGATATGAAGTTGCCCTCTCCTCTGTGATGTTGTAGCATTACCATCTAAATACTACTGATTCATACTTTTATGGGCTTGGAGCTATATAGGCACTTTTTGTTGGTAGCCTAGATCAGGTAGGTTAACTTCAGTAGCTTTTACATTGTGCAGGTACTCTGAAGATTCCCTATGTATTCTTGACCAATGGTGAGTGGTTGATGTAACCTGTTCTTGTTCAACATCCATTTGTTAGCATTGCAACTGGTTTTCGTGCCTTCATTCTTTAGCTACTTAAAGTAAGTGCCGTAAATGCAATTATTTAAGTTCTACGTATCAATTTCTGGAATAGGATGGATCATGGCTTTAGAAGGTATCTATCTCAACGAACTGGGGTATATAAACTTGTAGTGTCCTGTTTCACTGACCTACTTTGTCCAAACTCTCATACGTAACAATAGTTTGTGGATAATGAGAGTCCTTATTGAAATGAGAAAAGTTAGTGTTGTAGAAGAAATTTTTTAGGTGGTTGAAGTTGTTGATACCAATATCCCTTAAACCATTGATGACTCATAGGATGTTAGTTTTCTCCCCAATGAATATGTTTTGGCAGTTCTATGATTATATAAAACCCAATGTCATCGGTTAGTATTTGGTTCCTAATTTCATAGGGAGATGAGTGCTGGATTTGCTACAGAAATATCTCTTGATTAGGACATTCCAAAGTCGATCAGCTTCCATGCTGGTTTCGCATTTGCATTCATTTTGTCTTTGATTTCCACTTTTTATACCTAGCAAAATTGAGTGAAATAAAAAAGACATGCACTTTTTTCATGTGTTTTATGCATCAGGTGAACATGAACTAGGTCTATCAATAGACATATTAAAAAAAAAGAATTAGGTTTATTGATGGAGCTCTTTTATTGGATCTGATGATAGAGATTGAGTGAAAAACAATGCCAAATAGGTGGAGTGGCTTCTTTCACTTAGTAGAATCACAGTAAATATACATTCATCATAGACTAGTTCTCCTATCTGAATGATTCATTTTTCCTTCTATGACTCATTGAGGCAACATTATTATAACCTACTGTTCTGAACTTTGGAGTAGTAGGCATGCATTTTGAGTGCCTATTACTTTATCAGACGTAAGGGGATTAATGTGGTCTTTTATATTCAATAGGAGGTGGTGTTCCTGAATCTAAAAGAGCAAAGGAGTTGGGAAGTTTGTTGGATGTTAATATCCTACCTTTACAGGTATACAACTTTTGATAGACATAGTGGTGAAGTTCTTTCTGATTATCCAAAATTAGTATTGTCTTGATTATAATCTGCTCTTTCTCTTCAACAATTGGATCTTTCCATGAGTTGGTAGTCCTATGATGTGCTACTTGCTCCATGCTTAAAGTCTCTCGTGCATTTTGTTTGCTTGAATGGATCTGCAGGTTATACAGGGGCATTCACCGTTCAAACAGTTGATGAGAAGGTAATCTTTTGTTTGTTAGATTTCATTCCCCACTTTCCGCATTCAAATATAATAAAGAACAGTTAGTAGAAGAAAACAAAGATAGCTATTTCTTATGTGCAGGTTATCTTATGCAAAATATTATGCGAAAGGATGTGCTTTCTTCTGAACTGAAATTAATAGTAATAAACTTCGGAAGCACCTAAAAAGTATGTGGCTTGATTACCAGTATGCCAACTCCACATATTTGAAAGTAGGACATAGCTTAGTTGATAGAAGTACCAGCAGGTCTTTAATAAATTGATCACTTATGAATAATCAACTAACTACAGTTTAAAAAATGGCTGTCTTGTTTGAATAAAAGAAAGAAAAGAAAAAGCTTAGCAAATGGTTATCCATGCAATTAGTCCTCTAGAGCTGACTTAGGAAGTGCACGTAAAATTTTCTCCTGTCCCAAGGATGTCCAGAAATGTTTTAGTATGGATATTCAATTTGAATGAAGAAATATGCCTTAACCAGAAATCACTTATCTCATTTATTATGTGATTTTATGTATTAATTTTAATGACTTGCTAAAGCTAAAGTGCTGAAGTTCCTATTGTTTGTCTACATGAGTGTTTGTTGGTGCATCGCGTATGAGAATTGAGAAGTATTAGATACAGACACAACAACCAAAGTTAAGAGCCTAAAGTGTAAGCATGGGATTTAACCTATATACTACAAATATAGATTTGCAGGATGATACAATAAGGTTACAAGGCTTTATCTGTTGGAACTAAAGCTGTTTACATTAATAAGAAATCTCAAGTTTGAAAGGTCAAAGTTTGCTTTGGTTGTTTTTAATAAGTTAAATCCATGTCAACAGATTTGAGAATGAGCTTATTGTTGCTGTTGGAAAAGGAGAACCCGCCGAAGTGATGTCTGAATATGGTTTTAAGTAAGCTCCGTGGCTTTGCACTTTATAGATGTAGGTTGAGAATGCAATCCTCAAATGCTTAACAATTTCAACAGTGATACTACTATGCTTTAAATTTCAGAAATGTTCTCTCCATAGATGAGTATGCATCTTATTTTGACAACATTGACCCATTGGCACAATACAAAAAATGGACAGACAATATGGATGGTAATCAGAGTAGCAAGTTTAAGCATATAGCTTTGACCAATGATCCATGCTCGCAGAGAGTGGCGGCGGTCTTTGTTGTTAGTGATTCTGTCGATTGGAGCAGGGACATCCAGGTATTCTTCTTTATAATTAGTGATTTGCAGATACAACTTGTCAATCAGATCTATCCTTCAATATTTGGCCAATAATTTTTTCTTATATTTTCTATTTCATAATCTATGTTTCCCTTTGATTTGTGAAGTCTTACTGTGGAGTCCCTGTCAGATTCATCCAACTCCCAGAAATCTTGTCTGTTCCTTTTGTTTCTTGATTTTTTTTGTGCATTTGCATGCATCTCCATGTCGTACTACATGAAATTAATGTGCTCAAATTTGCTTTAACTCCACATATTGTAGTTCTTCAATTTTAACTAGAGAATTCAATTTTAGGTTCTCTGTGACATTCTAAGGACCGGAGGGCTGCCAGGAAATGAGTTTGCACACCAACCGCCACTCTTTTTTGCAAATGATGACCTTGCCTATCAGGTTTTCCAATGCTAAATAGATCTGATTGTCCTTGCTTTCCTCAACAAATTCATAGAGAATGTAACCTTTGCTAACTAACTTTCACTCTAGGCCTTGTTTCCATCTGAACGACTTGGCATGGGTGCTTTCAGAATTGCAGTAGAATCCGTCTTCAATGCGTGAGGCTCATTTTCAAATATCTTGAGACTTGATATAATTTCTGATAATTGAGAAAGTAGCTTGCATATAGTGTCATTATGTTGCTCTGATTATAGATCAGCATAAATATTAATAATTACGTGAAATATAAGTAAGATGGGTATAGAGATGATGTAAAAGAAACTGCACCTTGCAGTAATGCACTTCTGAGACTAGTTTTTGTTGCAGTATCCATCCTGCTGCTCTGAAGTATACGTCATATGGGAAACCAAATCCTTCTGTATTTAAAAATGCGGAGACAGTTCTGATGCATGTTCTACAATCATGTTACACTAACCATCAGGTTGATGGTAGAAATCAGTTTTTCAAAACCTTATATATGATTGGTGATAATCCCTCTGTTGATATCAAAGGAGCTCGACAGGTTTGTTCTCTGATTTATTTAAGCTGCTACTCAGCTATTTCATGAACTGCATATAATTCTGAATCTTAACTTTTAGGCTGGAAGTCCTTGGTTCTCTATTTTGACAAGAACTGGTGTCTTCAAGGGGAAAGAAAATCATGATGATTTTCCAGCAGATCTGGTGAGTAAATGACATCTTTGACCTATGACTGCATCTATTTTTTTCTTTATACAATAATGCGGCTGCGGGTTTCCCTTGTCATCAAAAAAAAAAATAAAAAAAAATTCCCTCTGCAATCACCCACTCGATCTGGAAAATTAATTTGTAAAGCTAATAAGTGGATGAATGGTATCCACTCACATATTTCCAGTATGGTCCATTTCTGGACCGCCATTAAGCAAGTATAACGATGTTCACGAAGGACACATTGTCCAAACATGATCTTTATTCGGTGCAGGTTGTTGACACTGTGGAAGAAGCAGTAGACTACATTTTGAGTAAGGAGTGCATCTCATGATGCACATATGGTAAAAGTCTCATCACCATGTTTTTACTTTAAGATATATTAATCGGACTAATTACCACGAGGAAGATGGTGGACCTCCTAGCTTTACAGATAAAAATTTATATGCCCCTTTTTGGCGTGTGATATTTTTTTCCTTTTAAAATTTATTCTTATTGCAATAAAGCATTGGTGAGAGCTCTGCACCTGTTGAAGAAACAGGTGCTGCAAGCCTGGTTCTTAGATCTGAGAGTAAAGTACATGAACATTTTAGCATTTCACTCCCAGATTCCAGTTGATTCGTACTCCAGATCATTTCTTGTTATTAGCGATCTTGATATCTTTTTTGGTCAGAATGTCATTGTAATACTCTATAGGATTAAAGCTTCAATTTTTTTTTTGTTAGGGGTGCTTAAAAATACAAATAAAATGGACCAAAGATAGTATTAATATTAACAATAAGTATACAACGCCAGCAAATTGCCGCAGCTGGTTAGAATTAGAATAAATTCACTATAGTGAGATCAAAGCTCATTGGCCATGATTATAAAAAGCTCTCAAGTGGTTTGTATCAGTAAAAGATTTTTTGAATTCCTATCAAGTGGTAGCTATGTTGTTTTATTTTTAATTAGTTGGAGGTACCAACTCCTTTTTAGACATAGCAATTGATTGTTGACTTGTGTCTTGATTTTTTCAGATCCGTTTTTTCTTTTACAAACGATATAGAATGATAGTTGAATTAGGAGAAAACATAATCGTTTCTTATTTTCTCAACATTTTCACATAATAAAGAAAGGAATTTGATTAGTGTTAATGCTGATTAACTACAAATGAAGTGACAAATAAGAGTGCACGTATAGTTGCGTCGAGTTTACAAATTCCTAATAATCAACATTTTACAGTTGTGATTAAAACTGAAACGAGGGTGATTGTTTTTCTTTTAAAATTGTTAGCAAAGCTAGCTACTGAGCACTAGTCAAACAATTTATGTAGAGAGAATTGTTGCTACTAAATGGAATGTCTTTTTTTATGAAAATGACTTACAACTATAATCAAACTTTTAAATGCAAAAATAGCTATTATTCATATGCTGCGCCATGCATTTTGTTTATTTATTAAGTTGTCGTCTTACGTATTTATAGATTTGAAAGATATTTGTAACACTCCAGATGTCTTATCATTTATTGGTGAATTTATATAATATTATTATCTCCTTCTAGATTTTTCTGACTTTTCTCCGACCAAGATTATAAATTTAGAAGATTTGTCACCCCCATAATCTTTTTTTCTTATTGTCTTACTCAAAAATATTTTCTTTAAACCCCGAAAAATCTGCAATCAGTGTCCTTCAGGTGCACTCTTTATGTAACAATTCTTAAATTAAATGAAAGATATAAATCATATTTAGGCAAGTTTGATTTGACAAGCTCAACAACTGAGAAGGTATTGACAAAGAAAATGAATCTCTGATCTCCCTTATGAGATACTACCTGCTGCACCAGCTCAACTATCTTTACAACCCTCACTCAATAATATTTATCCATATTAGTTAGTTTAATGTATGTTGTTTAGGTGATCCACAATCGTCTTCTTTTGTGTTTAAATTAAGGGCATAGTTTGAAAAATGCGACTTATGAATTGCGAATTCACAAACCAATTTTACAACATTTGTCTCTTAACACTTTTATCCACTTTTTAATATTATATTAAGAATGAAAAGGTTCGAATGTATTGTATGTTGTAGGTTATATATTCATCCATTTTGTGTTTTTTCTTGTCATGAAAAATTAAAGTAGTCAATATATATTTGGATTTGGTGGATCAACAGAACAAGACTATACCAGAGACGTAGCTGATTGAATATCATTTTTATCTCTTTATTTCTTTCTCAGAATTCAATATTTTTATTTTACAGCTGGGTCGCACCTTTTTATTTTAAAATAAAAATTAATAAATTAGTCATCAATATAGTAATGTACAAGTCCCTTTCTTGACAAAATAGAAAATGAAGAAGTACAGTTGGAAGAGAACATTTTGTTAAAAAATAATTATGAGGGCAAAACAAATTACTAGAAAAGAGCAATCTGGCATACGTTCATTTGAGTAGGAGTACTGGACATAAACCAAAATACCAAATCGAATCATAAAATAAAATCAAATAAAACAAATTGTGTGGTTTGATTAGGTAGTGAACTTTATTTTTTAAAATTATATACTCCATAAACAAATCGAACCAAATTCAATCATATATATAATATTTATCTTATAGAAATTTTGTAATTACTTTATACAGTTTTTCTGTTCTTGCTCCGCTCTCTTTTTATGTGATTTGTTTAATATATAAAACACGTACATTTTGGTAATGATCAAGTTTTATTTGTTTTTTTTTCTACTACACGAAGAGTAATTTTAATTCTGACATTGGTTTTTTAAAATTATATTTTCTGCTGGTGGACTTATGTTATTTATTCTATGCTGATTTTTCCCTCTCTTTGTTGTGTTCTCTTTCAATTTTGTTCCTTTCCCTAATATTCAGCCAAGGTTACTGAAAATGACATCAAAACCTAACCTACAATAATAAACAATTTAGGTCACTTGACAGATTTCCACTCGTTTATTAGCTCTCAAATGAAAACCGCGTTGGAGAAGGTGAGCCTTGAAGTTATTTTCGTGTGATTTATAGATTATGTGTTCGAGTCATGGAGGAAATCGTACTACATAGGTTGTCTATATCATATTTATTGTAGTGCGATCCTTTTTAGACCTTGTTAACGTGAGATGCCTTGTACATCAGACTAATACATTATTTTTATTCTATTTGAATTTTTTTTTAGTAATTCATTTAAAAAGAAAAATATATATGTAGATTTTAAAATAAGTTAATTTAATCTTTATTTTACAAATTTTACAATATATTTTTTACAATCTTTATATTTTTATATTATAAATTTTACAATATAATTTAATCTTAAGAGTTTGAGGAGAGTACGCTCGAGGTCACACAAGATTAAATTTTATGAATTCATGGAAGATTCTTAGCATTAAACTCATTATATACTTGAAAAACTGAAGTTATATATTTATATTTAATATAAAAAATATTGAATTTATATGAATCCGTTGCGGATACATTGGATCTGCCCGATGAGACAACAATTTTTGATGAGTCAGCTATGACGACGAGATATGCTGATGTGACTTTCTAATATGATTTGACCAAAAAAATCTAGGTATTATTACGTGGCATTTAATTTGAGGATCAACTGTACCAGAAAAAACTATGTTACACATTTGCACCACAAATACAAAACCCCAGAAAAAGAGTAGCTTCTTTTTTTAATTTAACAAATAAACGTATAAAAAAGGTTAAAGCTATGTGTTCTCTTTCTTCATTTTTCTCTTCTTTCTCTCTTTTAAATTAAAGGCAAAAAAACTGAGAGTTTTGTAACTCTTAAATCATTTATTGTTATTATTATTTGAGAAAAAAAGAAGAAGAGAAAAATAGTTAGTAAGAAAGTGAGAGTAGATATAATAGTTAAAGAAATTAAAATCATGGGGTGTTTTCCTTGTTCTGGAGATGGAGATACATCAGTGAAGAAACCAGAGAAAAAGATATTTCAAACAAGTAGTAATCATAAATACAAAAGGGTTGAACAGCCACAGCCAAAACAAGGTATTTATATTTACAAATAATTTTATGAAATTTTGATGGCTTTTTTTTGGATTTGGAAAGATTGTTCCTTTTTTTGTGCATTTGGAAAATTTCAATGTGGGGTTGTTGAAATTTGATCATATTTTGAATTTTACAAAACCAATTTTTGTTTTTGTGTCCTGTTTTATGGATCTTGAATTATTATTATTGCATGCATCTACGATTTTTTAAATCTTATATAGATAATGGTTTGATGAAAGATTTTATGGTTATTTTTCATAAGAAAAAATGACTTCCATCGTACCAAACATAATTGCCATTCTTGTCTACCTTATTGCTTTGAATTTCGTTTCAGGTTCTTTTTTTTTTGCTATTTTTTTTTATGACATCCCGGTAAGAGAAGGGGAATAGGAAAGGGGATTACAAAGTGGGGAATAGAACCCTCATCAACAAGGTGAAAGTTCACGTATTAAGACCCCTTGTTTCATGTTCGCAAATAATGTCTTCCATTTATTTATGTGGCTCTATGCCTATTTCTTTCTTTCATGTTTACAGGATTCTGAAACTTCTGATGTTTTTTTTTGAGATGTTCATGGAAGGAATTAAAAGTTTTTTTTTTTTGTTGTTTCCTGATAAGGAGGAGGATGAATATTCTGATTTCTGATTCAGGGTGTTGTCTAAGTGTAGTGGATTGACAACAATTTGAGAACAACATTTCTTGGTTCTTTGGATTTTTCTCTGTATATGTTTGATTTTTTCTAAAAGTTTGGTCCTTTTTCTGTATGAATCTTGAAAAAAAGTTTGGTCCTTTCTCTGTATGAATCTTTTTTTGTCTTTTTTGTGTACTACAAAATTTGAGGATCTTGCTGGTATAAGTATTTTGGCAGTTTACTATCCATGTGCTCTTTCATTCTTTTTCTCCCTCCAAATGAGGCCTCCTTTATTTAAACTCCCATCTTTTTGGTGCCTCTTGTTTTATCTTGTTCAGTAGTTATGCCGGTGGCTAGTCAATTTAAAGTTGTGAAGAATGAAGAGGCTAAAGTTGCAAACCGATCTATGTCTAAGAAAGATGGGGGTTATAGTAACATCCCTCCCACTGATGGAAAAACAGGTGGTGCTAAGGCACAGAGGTTTAAATTCGATCAACTAATAGCTGCAACTGAAGATTTCAAGGAAGATTACTTCTTGGGAGAAGGAGGTTTTGGCAAAGTATATAAAGGTCATTTGGAGGATACTGGTGAGGTCAGCTCGACGCCATTCTTGTTGTAATACTTATCATTCTCCCTTAAAGTATTAAATAAACAATAGGATTATTTGAATAATTGGTGGCCTGAATCTGTTTATCTTTTATATTCTTTTCCAATGCAGATTGTCGCCATCAAACAACTCGATCCAAATGGATGTCAAGGAGTTAGGGAGTTTGTTGTTGAAGTACAGACTCTAAGTAAGGCTGACCATGCTAATCTTGTTAAACTAATTGGTTGTTGTGCTGAGGGAGATCAGAGGCTATTAGTCTATGAGTATATGTCTCTTGGTTCGTTGGAAGACCATTTGTTTGGTATGTTATAATTGTCTACTTTTCATGTTACTTTCTTCCAATCTTAGCTTCCTCCATCCTGAGAAACATGCTTATTTCTTTCGACTCTTTGTGATGAGTCCATTTGCTTTGCTTCTTTCAATGTGTGCAGACCCCTTGCCAAATCAAAAACCTCTTGATTGGAACATTAGAATGAAGATAGCTGCAGGTGCCGCAAGGGGCCTGGAATATTTACATGACAAGATGAATCCTCCTATTATTTACCGTGATCTGAAATGCTCCAATATTCTACTTGGTGAGGGGTTCCACCCCAAGTTATCTGATTTTGGCTTGGCTAAAGTAGGTCCTAGTGGAGATAAGACCCATGTTTCCACCAGAGTGATGGGCACATATGGATACTGTGCACCAGATTATGCTATGACTGGCCAACTAACATTCAAGTCGGATATCTACAGTTTTGGGGTTGTTCTTCTGGAGATAATCACAGGCAGGAGAGCGATTGACTATACAAAATCTGCCGCGGAGCAAAACCTGGTTTCTTGGGTATGTTTCTTTGATCTCTTATTGTCGCCATGTGATATATTTTTGTGGTTATGCTGTGGTAAGACTTGATTTATCCCTGCCTCCTAACTACTGATTTTAACCATCATTCTCATTTCTGCACCTAAATGGATCCAACAAATCTGTCACTAAACTACTTCCAATCATTGTTTATTGGAAAAGTCTTTAGTCATCGTTTATCAGATTGGAGGTTGTGTGTGGTTTAAGAGGACGATATAAGAGGCTCTTAACCTTTAAATATACAGTTTTCTGTCAGTTCTTTTCCTCACAAGCAAAAGCCTAGTATTTAAGTGGAGAAGGGTAAGGGCTGGCCCTTTATCCACCAAGTTTCGAACTGTACCCCACAGCCCTTGGAGATTTTTCCATCATCAAAAAGAAAATTACAGTTTTCTGCTTAGAATGATCGATTTGCATTTACCAGAATCATCCTTCCTTTTTGGTACATTTTTATGGTGTCATGTACTGGCTGGGTAGTGTCCTTTGATTTTGATTTCGTGCTGTCTGCACTGTCCTAAATGCCTCTATTTCTATATACCAGCTATGGTTGTTTTAAGGACTGCAGCCACACTTCCAGAACTCAGTGCTTACCCAAAAAATTTGAGTGTAGATGTCTACCTTTAACCTTTTATTTCCGCTATTGTCTTTTCCTTTTCGTTTCATCCATGGGTTCAATCAGATGGTACTGTCATACTTTTCTTTGAATGACATCTTGGTCTTTGCATTCTAGTCACAGTGATGTGCAGGTGCTTCTAGTTCAGGGTTGTGATGAGTGATTAGAGAAATACAGTTTAACAGACTTGTTAAGGAATTATGTTTCTCTGGCTGATATGCATTTTGCTTTTGCAGGCAAGACCATTATTCAAAGACAGGAAGAAATTCTACAAAATGGCAGATCCAGCACTTGATGGTCACTATCCAATAAGGAGCTTATACCAAGCTCTTGCAATTGCTGCAATGTGTGTCCAGGAGCAACCTAATATGCGTCCTCCAATTGTTGATATCGTCACTGCTTTGAGCTACCTTGCCTCCTTAAAGTATGACCCTGAAATCGAGCCTCCTATCCGGAAGTCATACAAAAGTCAATCTCCTCAGAAATCTATAAACGATGAAGAAACCTGGTAATGTGGTGATGGAAACGATACAACAAAGCTTGAGGACTAAAATAAGAACTGAAACACACACAAATAGAAGTGATTGTCAACTTTTTTGTGTCACATATGTAAATTACAGATGCAGCTTTAAAATCATAGATTGGACATAATAATAATAAAAAAAACAAAATGCCTCCTTTGCATATCTGGTGCAAATGCAAGCTCCAGTGCATAGCATATATAATATGTAAAAGTTCTATGCTTCTATGATATACTGAGAAAAAGTAATCAGCTTAGAAGTGTTAGCAAGAACTAATTAAAGCCAATATACATATATTTTCTACTAGCTATTCCACTGTAGTACAAAATGCTTGGCGATACACAAAAGCTATGCAAAAGAGAAGGAAGATATGGATCTCACATAAATCCTTCTTTCTGCTAGCTAAGCTAATGAATGGAAAAATCATATTGAAAATTTAATGTAACATTTTCACAACAGATGATGAGATAGGAATCATCAGGTGCTATGGTTCACGTGTCTGGGCTCTGGCGTTGTAATCGAGGCTGATTGGAGGAAGGTCGGTGTGAGACTCGAGACTGCTTGTTGACTCTTTAAACAGATGTCTGTTATGATGAATACATTCAGAAATAGTTGTTTCTAATGATCATTGCAACTATACTTAGAAGTCATTCTCTTCATTTCTCTATTCCCTTTGTTCCTAATAATCTTTTTGAGTACTTAAGGATTACAGTTTTTGCTATTGATAAGATTGCAAGTCACTTGAAAACACATATATTTATCACACACATACTGTCTGGGCATATACATATAGGAACCAAAAACTAAACATTTTGACATTTCCTCTTTTTCTTTCTTTTTTTAAGAATCGGAGTGACAAAGGTCTAAATTTCAGTGGATCGTTGTAGCAAGGCCACTTCAATGATCCACTACTATCAACATTTGAAGGTTATGATTTTTAAAATTAGGATACATCAATATCATTAATAAGGATGTTTCATACTGCTGACTGCTGTCGATATCTTTTAACAGTGTTTCTGAGAGCATTTGCTGGACCGTGCTTCGATAGGAAATCTGTTTTTCATGCGGTTAACAGACTTATGTTGTGAAAAGAATGAATATCTATATATGTTGGTTAAACTTGTATTGCAAATAGTAGCCACTATTAGTCGTGACTCTAGTGTGGGCTCTGTAGTAGTAGTACCATTTCTGCAAAATTACTATGAATCTTCTGTATCTCAACTTTTGAATAGAGATTCTTCCTATCCTAATCAACATCTATTGATACAAAAAAACAGAAGGAAGTGAAAAAACTATAGCCTCCCTCCTTCCAACAGCTACATTTCACTCGTTTCGCCTGCTCTGCAATTGCCTACCCAAATGTACAAATAGGAGTTGTTTGATGGTAAAACTTTACAACAATCCCTTCTTGCTGCCTGCAAAACAGAACAAAATCCACTTAGTAATAGTCCTTTTCAGATCAATATTCAGAAATGGAGTTGTTTTAACAAATTTACCTTCTGCCAACGGTTATCATCTGGCTTTTTCAACACCACAATTGCATTGATACTCTCAGGTGACTCAATTTTCCATCTGCAATAAGGGTACGACTCTCTATGACGATGGTAAATCCCAACGATCTGATTCTTGCTTCGATCATATTTGGCTGCACTTATGTAGTACACGAAAGGCTTCTGGCACGGGTGCTTTGTCACGGGCCTAGTGTTGAATGCATAGGCAGTGTAATCAGCTCTTTTATACCAGTTGAGAAATGTTCTTGTGGGCATTTCTAATTCTCTCGGAGAGATATTACCCCTCGTGATCTGAACCACGTAGCCCCATGACACTGAAATAGACCAGTATTTCTGCTTGTCGTAGCAGATTGACTGCTGCATTATGCTGGCAGTGTCATATTTCATCGATTCAAAAACGCGTTGGAGTCCATCAATTCTGCTCATCCTTGGAATTATAGGATCCACAACATCGAGATGGTGAATTGATACTAGAGGTGTTACAGGATGTGCTCCCAATAGGCCTAGCAAATTCCCGTACACATCATACTATACAGTACAAAAAAAAATTCGTCAAAATCCAGTAAGAAGTTCTTTTAATTGAAGATGTGACAGTAAACTGATACTCCCTCCGTTTCATTTAGTCTGTTTAAAAAAAAATGTCTCATTCCTTTCCTGGTCTCTCTTTACTTTCAACTTTCCACTTTGCATGTTTAAAACCACAAGATTAAAGAACATTTTGGTACATTGCACATATCTTTAGTTTTAGACCTGAAGATTGGTACTTTCTTAAACTTTGTCGGTCAAACAAATTGAAACGGAGGGAGTCATAGTTATAATAATAATAATATTCATGGCTCCTGGACTAAAGTAGCATAGTAATAGTAACTAGTAATGCATGAAACTTTGGTTATGAACAAGGCTTTGACTATAGAGTATTTTAACCTGTTGTTACTTATCCCACTTTTATATGAACTGTTACCTGTAATTATCTTTTAGGTGACTAGGGTTACCTGATGAAATCCAGCTTCTCTCGTAAGGGGGACCCCGAGCTCAGCCATACAAGCTTGAATTCTGTCATCACTACCGTATAATCCAGGATATCGTTGAAGGCATCGATCTTGAATCTTCTCCAATTCTTTAGCCAACGGATAACTAATAGCAAATCCACCTCCACCATAAGCCATGGCATATGAGAAAAAAATGTTTTGAATATGACTTTCTGAAGAACTCCCAATGTAATAATACTGATTATGATCATATTTCGAAAGAATTTTAACAACATTATCGACATTAAACACTGTATCATCATCTCCCATTACGAACCATCTCACATTTTTAAGTCCCAACCTTATAGTCTCCGAAACAACCCTCGATATCCTCAGAGCCGATCTGTTCCCCTGTCGATTTGTGTACAAGAACTTAGTTGTGTTCTCAGAAATTCGAATTTCAGGCAAATCTTCATTTTTCTTGATTGTAACATTTTTATCTAACCAAACAACACCTCTCATTTCCCCTGGCCTCCACCATAATTTAATATACTCTTTCCTTTTATCCCACAAATTTGTAGACGCGGCGATCCCAAATACAATGTGTTTGAGCCCTGTTTCAGGCTCCCCTGTATTTTCTTTAACAGAAAGGGAAGTTGTATTTTCTGAAGGTGGGAATGTTGTGGATAATTCTGATGAGGAAGACAAAGAATTGGTACATTCAGGGGAATCTTTATTGAGAATTAAATTAAAAGAGTAAAGAAGATAGATGATTAACAATGTGATGAATAACCAAGTTACAGTTCTGCGAAGATTGCTTAGGCCACGCTGAGAAGAAGCAGATGTCATTATTATTGTTATTATAGATAAAACGTCCAGTCATTAAGTTTGTTTGTTTTTTCGAGTTTCTAAGTGTTATGGTAGTACATGCCATCATGTCTCAGTACTTGAGATGAATTGCGGTAGAGTAGGAGGAAGAAAGAAAGTGAGTGATGGAGAAAGAGGTTCGATTGAGAGGAAAAGAGGGATTTTCTCAACTTTACTTGGTATGAATTTGTTTAAGTTTTACGTATTCACTATATAAAAAAATAATGTTGGAAGATAATTATAGATAAATTCTTATGATAAAAATGTTAATATACCGTCAATGTATTTCCACTGGTTTAATCAATGTATTCAAGTTTGTATTTTTCATAATGAATTCATCACTGACTGAATATTAACGATCCAACCTGGCAGTAAGAAATTCGATCATTGACTGAATGAACTAATGCCTATATTGAAGACCTTTGTTGACATGGATGGATGCTCAAAGAAATCGTTTATAAACAGATTAAAAAGAAAAAATGTGTTTCATATAATAAGTCAAGTAAGATATTCACTTATAATTATGTTATAAAATTAAACTGTACTGTGCAAATATTTTTACCCCATGAAAATCATTCCTTTTTATGCACATAAAAACTAGCTAGTATAGTACTCTCTATGTTTAGGTGGATTCATGATTTTTAATTAGTGGTCATAAGCTAACAATTTTATGATCACTTAGACTTAGAGGTATCATTCAACTTTTTCAAATTATAAGATACTTTGATGGTAACAATTAGAAAGTCTATTTTTTTCAATGCTTATGTTTAATTTAACATAAAAATGTATTTTGGTATACTTTGTGGAAAGGGAAAATTACGCGGTTAAGCAAATTTATACTATTTAAATAGTCATCATAGCTATAGTATGTTGTAATTATCATTCGTGACTAACATTAACCATTAATTACATGGGCTAGGTTCGAGTTTGTATAATTAGCCGCGTTTGTATAATTCACCACGTTTGCATAATCCGCAACTAACAGTTCTTTGTTTGATTTGTATTTATGTACAATGGTTTGTGTTTGTATATAACAGTGATTTCCTTTGATTTTTCAGTTTTATCACCAGATACATTCAACCTTTTTTTTTGTATAACTTTTTAAAGTTTGTATAAACGTTTAGTTTTCGTATTTTGTATAATATAACTTATATAATGTAATTTTGTACAATATAATTTTTATAATTATTTAAAGTTCATATGTTTATATTTGTATAAATTCATTATTTCAAGTTTTATCATATTTTTATAATTTCTAGAATTTGTATTACTCAACTATACAAAATACACGCGAATTATACAAACGTATTCGTGAGTTATACAAACGAGATGCGAATTATACAAACGATTGCCCTCTCTCGCTCACCTCTCTCCTCCCTCTTCCATTCTCTCTCGCCTCTCCCATTCTCTCTCGCCTCCCTCCTCCCCTAACATGTAGCTACGAATCGTAATTAGCAAACTATAACTATAGAGCCTAATTAAATTATTTTGAGTGGCTATATGTGAAAAATTTCCACGTCGAAATATGTGTAGAGTCCATTTAAACTGGACCACGGCCCAAACGCAAATTATCTCTAGTGAGTTGGATATGCCATTTGTACAGTACAAAACGTCCAAACAAATTGAAGTAGATAACAAAAAATAATTTTACGACTACAAGGGGAAAATTGTTACATTTCACAACATTATTATCTAATATTTGTTATGTATTTTTTAAGTATATACACCGGCCGCAGCTACTATATATTTATTACGATGAGGTGAAATTTATTAGTTTCTGTCTATATGTATAATATATGATTAAAAAAGGGGGTTTTGAGTGGGGACTCGCGAGGATTTCATCATTCATGCCACTCATAACTTTTAAAATAATAGTAATAATAAACTATGGTTGTCATTTACTTTCATAGCTACAAAGTGGCTGTTAT
>JAJOOS010005192.1:0-20163 GCA_029582725.1 Solanum chiquidenum | reverse complement strand
GGCTACTGCTATCAAAATCTAATAGTCTCTTAATTTTTTATCTCTATCACTTGTTTTTCCTTATCTCTGCGGACCATCACGATGTTTACAGTACAAAAACCTCCATACAAATGGAACCAAAAGCAATGAGTCGAACACTTGCCCCTTTTTCATTGCATTGAAACAACATAAGTAAAAAGAGAAATAAGTGAAACTTATATACAAAAAATTTGTCATCATCTTGTTGCTAAGCTTAACACACCATGGATATGGACACCAAGATATATAATTTTTAGGTTTATATCTATGATTCAACTACCCAAAATCGTGATGTTGTTGACAATGGCAATACAAGAAAAATATCTAAAAACGAGTTAGTAGCAATTACTTACCCAGATTAAGATGAGTTGATGATGATTTGAACTAAAATCGAAAAGACGAGCTTAATATATTCCCTAATAGCTAAGCAGTAAAACCTAACAGTGACTAAGCTTTTGAAGGTGAAGAGCTGCTGACCTAATGGCCTTAGTTAAATGAGATAGGCTGATAGAGAATATTATATAGGGCTAGTTGAATTGTATAATTCATTTGGGCTTTTGTTTATTCCTAAAAATAACAAGTGGGCTCAAGTCAACAATGTAGCCCAAAGTCCACTAATATTAAACATAAAATTGTGAGAAAGATTGAGAAAAATATATAAATTATATATTAATAAACATTTTTTTGTATAAAATAAAATTAAAAATAAATATGTATAATATCGGGTTGGTTTGGTCTCGGGTTGACTTTTTTTAGTTAAAACCAAACCAAACCAATTATAGTCGGGTTTTTGTTTTCAATACCAAACCAAGTCAAACCAAACCACTAGTCGGGTTTTTTTTTCGGGTTGACTCGGTTTGCGGTTTGATTCGGTTTTCGGTTCGGTTTTGTACACCCCTAGCAGCAACATTAGGATTGGTCCTTTCTATTATAGTTTTCGCCTACTTTTGATTTTTGATTTATTTTAAGTTATTTTAAACTTATTTTAAGTCATTTTTTACCTTGTCAAACACTTTCTAACTTATTTTAAGTTATTTTTTATATTTGTCAAACACTTTCAGAAGTCAAAAGTTGACTTAAAAGTAAGTTTGACCAATTTTTAAGTAAATCCAAACACCCTCTTATTTTATAACAAAACATTATTGACTTATATACTCTACTAGTATATCTCACTTTTTTTTTTAAAAATAATCTTGATAGTTATATTTATTTTTCTATAGAAAAGTTATTGCATCGATTAAAAAAAACAAAAAATATCATGATTTATAAAAAGTAAAAAAAAGGAAAAAAGACGAAGGTTCGTAATATAAGAATAAAATTGGCATTTATAAAGAAAATTTGAATAAAGAGCATATGATGTCTATTATTTAAAATTGGATAGAGAGTTTGATTTTTAAAATAAAGGTCGAAAGTTTAAATGATTTTCATTTAATAAAAATAGTGACAATTAATTTAGGTAATTGAGTCATAAAACTATTTTTGACTATCATCATAAAGTATTCTACGATTAATTTCAAAGATAAGATGTTCTTTGAGTGCATTTAAAACAAAAATCCAGAGTTTGATTTATTTTTTCTTAAGGAATTATGTTCTTTTAATATTTTTACTGAATCCAAATGGAAGTATTTTTTTTATATGACCGTACTGAGTTTAATTTGATATGACATTAATATAATATTTTAAAAAAAAAATCGAAAATACTAAACCTGAATCTATCAAAGAAGTTGAGTGCTATAATATTCTATATTAATCAACTTAGCTAACATTTTTTTTATAACTTACATAAATTACATAGTGTAAAGTATAAATTACATTATATCCCTCTTTTTTATTCTAATTACAATAATTCCTTAAAATTTATACCTTTTGGATACATAACTCACCATCCAAATATATTAATTCACTATCCGGATACATTAATTAGATACAAGAAGAATCTTTCTGTTGCGCTAAAAAAGGGAACAAAATCTTTTATGTTGCGCTTAAAAAAAGGAACAGAAACGTAAAATTAAATATCAAAATCATAAATCTTGCAATTACGTTGTTTTCACTGTTAATCTCCCAAACCATAACAACTTCAAAAAAATCGAATTTCAAATTTTTTCTCCAAAATTTTCAAAAATCTTTTCAATTTCAATTCAAAATCATTGAAAAATTGAGTTGTTACATCATGAATATCTCTATTTTGTTGAGACATTCAAGAATATGAGAAAGTGAGGTGAGTTGAATCAGCCATTGCAGCTTGGAGATCGATGGGTTGAGAAAAATCTGGAGATTTGATTACGTGGACAAGTGTTGCTTTATCCCTATACAACTGTTTGAAAATCCTCTCGATTTTTATTCAGAATTGTTGATTTTTTTTTTAGATTCAAAATTCTTCTCTCAATTCATCGAAGATCCTTTTAGTTTTGATTCAAAGTTATAAAAAAAAAATTGAAATTCAAAATTCTTCTCCAATTTATCGAAGATCCTTTCAATTAATTTTGATTCAAAATTGTCAAAAAATTTGAGAAGATACATCATGAATATCTTCGTTAGTCTGTACTTGGAGGTGAAGAAACATGAGCAAGATTTTGCAATGTATCTAGTATACATTGATACATCGATTTTTTGATGTGTGATCTCGAGATATTTTGTAGTCGATTTTTTGCGAATAGTTGTATCATTGGTTATTGTAATGTACCTGGTACATGTTATAAGATGATTACAAAATTGTGCCGCTATGTGTTAGTTTGTTGTTACATAATTATCATAATTTGTGTTGTTACATAATTACCATAATTTGATACATAATAAAGTAGTCAACATTGTCACTATTATGTATCATATACCTATTATTGGAACTGATACATACTGCTCCTAATTATAGAACATTATGATTAATGTATAAAAATTATTTTTGGATAATATATACATATACAAAGCCTTCTGAGTTGGATAAGACTGAGCAAACATTAAAGATCGTAGATACATAACACACAACTGATGTGGTACCGTCTTTATAGCCTTTTAAATTTGAATAAGATTAAAAATATATTGTAGAACTTGATACATATAAATGATACATTAAGTAGTATGTATCAAGTACGTTTATATTGAGCAGGATAAACACTACTCAAAGATTGAACAACATTGGGGTTATGTATCAATGTCTTAAATGTGAACATGATACATTGCATAAAACAAAGGTTACTGTAGCTGTGATGTATCGAAGTAGTGATAACACTAACAAAGTCTAATTTAAGAATCAAAATAAATGAGATACATTGAAAATTTACAAGTTTGATAGTGATAGCCGTGTAAAAACAAATCCAACCCCCCCCCCCTCTTTTTTGGGTGTTTTTCCAATAGTAGATTTAGAACTCGAGCATGCATCCTTTTTCGACTTTTTTTGCTATTAAATTCATTATGATTAATGAGTCGTTTTGTTGTTTATATCTATTTTTCATGAAAATTTCATCATCAAAATTCATATGTATCAGAAAATTGTGGATGAAAAAGATAAAAAGATTATTTTAAAAAAAATGATAATTCAAGAATTGGAAAGAGTTTTTTTTTTTATGAAGAAATAGGTCTACCTCTTTAGGAAATTGAAATCAATGAGCTGAAGAAAGAATAGATTTGAAATTCAATAATAGAATGATGAAGGCAACTATTGATCTGTGGGAGTGATTTACGGTGTGAAAATAAGAACAAAAATCATTGGGTTAGAGGGCTATGAGTTATGTATCTAGAAAAGGAGAGGAGAGAAAAATAAGAATTTTTGTAATATTTTAAAATGGTAGAGAATTTTAGAGAATATGAAAAGAAAAATTGTGTAGTTAGGTAATTTTTCCATTTTTTATATTACCCAAATTGTACAAAGTCACATCTAACTTTTTGTCTAATAATTAATAGTCCAACAGAAATTTCAAAAAATAATAATATAGTAAACCATTATGTAAAAGAAATGTTAGCTTTGATAGTTTGAATAAAGATGGTTCTAAATTTCTAGCTACCAGTACATGTACTAAAATAAGAAATCTCAAGTTATTTATTGAAGAATAGACTATAGTTTTTAACTACTTTTATACAATCTTATCAATTATTAAACTACCATTTTTGTCTTTCTTATTTGTTAAAAACTAAAACAAAGGTCCATAGTTTAGGTGAATATCATTTATTGAAGAGCATTTAGAATCTAATTTTTTTTACCAATATGGGTTGTAGTGCACTGGTGGGAGTGCTTCATCCTTAACCAGAGGTCTAGGGTTCGAGCCCTGGATATGGAGAAAATCCTGTTGGGAATGTCACCCTCGAATGGGCCATGCAGAGCGCAATCTGGATTTAGTCAGAGCTCCAATGTGGCTTCGTTAGGGTTTTGCCCTGATTTTCTTACTTTATTTGACGTTTATTTTTTCCTTAAAGAAAAGTCAAAGTATTACCATAAATGCTTGAACTTTTTGTAAAAGGAAAATATAATTTTCTTCCATATTTGGTTTATTCTTTCCTTAGAGGAAATGTTTGAGATCTATAAATTGATGATCCCTATTCTCATAGCATAACACAATAGTATCCACAATGTAGTCGTTTAAGAGTTTTGTTTATGGGGAGATTTTCTCCTAAACATATTTATGTTTTTCAATGTTAGTTTTATAATATGTTTTTAATATGTTTTTATTTGTCGTCTAATTTATCAATCATATGATTTGCAATTTGTAAGCTTCCGCATGACGCCCTAATCAACCTTCATAACCCAACATTCCAGACACCGGATGGTAAACAAAAAAAAACAACCTAATTTTTTGCTCAATATGTCTATTTGTCTTTCAAAGTGTCATTTCCATGATGCATAATAAAGTATTCTTTTTTTGAACTTACGATTTTTTTTTTTTTTTTTTTTGGTTTACTGCCGATGTATGATACATGCATTTAAGCTCGATTAATTTGGATTCATGCCACATAGAACCCCATTCAAAGGGAAGCGCTCCCTACTAAGGATTTTTTCATACTCAGGATTCGAACTCGAGACCTCTAGTTAAGGGATGAACAACCTCATCTGTTGCACCACATTCGTTGGTGGTTGAACTTAAAACTTACATATACACATAAAATATGGAGAACTTTTGCAGAATACTTACTACCTCCCACTGGCACAAATATCAAATAATTATATTCATCAAGACTTGAACAGATGAATGAGAGCCTTGGTGAAGAAGAAGTCCTTAGGGGAAAGAATCAACAACTTTCTTCTAATAGACAACTTTCTACTGACACCAAAAGGGATCAATGGGAGCCTTGGTGAAGAAGAAGCAGAAAAGATTGGTCTTTTAAAAGGGGCATGAAAAAGTTAAGAGCTTGTTATACTGAATCCAAGTTTGGTGGCCATTCTTGTTCTTGATAGAGGTGACAGCAAATGTGAAGACACTTAAAGGGAGTAAATTTAAGAAAAAAATGATGCATTGTGGGAAAAATCTTGAATGTGATGGTTATGGTAGAGAGGGGAGAGGAAAGAGTGGCGACAAATGAGAGGAATTCAAGATAAGGTTAATGTGTGGAGGGAAATTAATTTTTTCTGTCTTTATTCAAACTTCATCAATAATTTTATTTTTGAGAATATTGAAAACACTTGACACAGATTATTAGTTTCGTTCCTTAACTATCGACAATCTTAAAAACATCTCTCTACTTGACTAACTTAACTTAGATACACCCTCGAAACACTCTCGACCTGCCACATGACATAGCAAGTGATATCGAACTCTTGTAGAAGCATGAACTCTTGATAAAAAATTGAGAGAAGTGTTCAAATAGCCCTAAATTTGGCGAGAATTTAGGGATGTATTTCACTCATGTTGCAAGATCATGGTGTATTTAAGTTCAACTAGTCAAGTAAAATGGTATTTTTAAGACTATCAATAGTTCAGGGATAAATTAATAATTCGCGCAGAGTTTAAGGATATTTTAAGTACTTCTCTATTTTTTTGGTTTTTTTATCTGATGTCTGATATCTCTGTTGGAGTATCAATTAATCTGAATTTGCGCTACATAAATAAAAAAAATACTTTCTATTAAGATTTTTTCAATACCATGACTCGAATAAAAATTTGTTAAAAAAGGATTAGTTTCAAGCATTATCTCCCTAAGAGTCACAATTTCATAATTTAATTCATTTTGCTTTGAATATAGGAGTTGTGAAAAGTTAAATTCGAGAAAAGGAGTTAAGTATATAACTTAGATGGGGATTTTTCTGGAGATTAGTATGAAAATTTGCAGAAAATAAGTTTCCTACAGATTTTCATACTAATCCCCAGAAAAATCCCCATGTAATTCACACTTTTCTTGTAGTGAACTATATTCGTACTGATTTTTCATAAAAAAAAAATAACAAGATTTTTAAGAGAATAAAAATAACAAAAAGCTTGGTGGAAGGATAAAATGTCACATTTCTTGTTGCTTATAGCAATAATTTTCAAATAAAAATAACTTGACTTATCCCTCTAAGGACATTTATTATCCAACTATTGGCTTTAGCCTAACAAGACCTTTTTTATCGGGACATAACCAGACACGATTGCAACACAATTCAGAAGTATGAATACACTCACTATCCACCATTGGGACAGCAGTAACATTAGGATTCCTATTTTCTATTGTGACTTTAGCTTTCATGATCTCAACTCCGATTAACTCCGGCCACTCATACGGCACTGTTTCTCCTGGTCTTCTGCAATCGTCACCGGAGCAATCACATTTGAGACAAGGAGGGTATTTCTCAGCAGCCATAAATTGAGAAAAAAATAAAAAAACAAAAGAAAATAAAATTATTATTTTCTCCATTTTTTTTGTGATGTTACTCAAATGAAGGAACTTAAGCTTTATAGGGCTACTTAAAACATATATAATCAATACTTATTAATATGTTCACATCTATTACTAATTCTATTTTCTTTTTTTGTATTAGATAATTGAGTCATAAAGCTATTTTTTGACTATCTTCATAAAGTATTCTACAATTAATTTCGAAGATAAGATGTTCTTTCAAGTAAATTCCACAGAGTTTGATATTTTTTTTATATAATCGTACTGAATTTAATTTGATATAATATTTCTTTTTAAAATCGAAAATATCGAACCTGAAATCTATCAAAGAATTTGAATGATATAATCTTCTATATTAATCAACTTAGCTACATTTTTTTATATTACCCAAATTACACAAAGTCACATCTAATTTTTGTCTAATAATTAATACTCCAACAGAATTTTCTAAAAATATTAATCTCGTAAACCATTATGTAATAGAAATGTTAGATTTGATAGTTTGGAATAAAGATGATTCTAAATTTCTAGCTACCAGTACATGTACTATAATAAGAAATCTTAGTTATTTATTGAAGAGAATAGACTATAGTTTTTAACTACTTTTATACAATCTTATCAAATATTAAACTACTATTTTAGTCTTTCAAAAGTTTGTGTTTTATGTTGTCAAGGACTTATTTGTTAAACACTAAAACATAGGTCCATAGTAACATCATTTATTGAAGAGAATTTAGAACCTAAACTTTTGCTCAATATGTTTATTTGTTTTTCAAAGTGCCATTTCCATGATGTATAATAAGTTTTCCTCTTTTGATCTAGACATTTTTTTGTTCCATCCGATGTCCGGTACATATATTAGAATCCAACTAATTCATATATTAGAGTCCGACTAATTCAAATCTGTGTTGCATCTCCATTCGAAAGGAAGCGCTTCCTATTAAAAAACTTTTCATACTCAGGATTCGAAGTCGGGACCTCTGATTAAGGGAGGAATAACCCATCCATTGCACTACATTTATTGGTGGTTGAACTTAAAACTTACATACACATAAAACATGGAAAACTTTTAGCACAGATATCAAATATTTCTATTCACCAACAGTAAGACATATAACAAGTGTTTTTGCGTGTACTGAAATTTAAACATGAAACCCCATAATTTCCAACTTACTTCATTGATCACTAGTCCACACATCTAGGTGTCCAAATCCACCTTTACAATTCCACAGTTAGTGGATTGTCAATTAAATGAGATGTATAAGAATAGTAAAAAAACAGTTTAGACAAAAACTCTTTATGATTAAGAGAGTTAAATATCCTTTTTAAGTAAAATATAACCAAACTAAAACATATATGTAAAAAATGGATCCAGCCACCAGTCATTTGTTTCCACCTATAACATCATAAAATTGTGTGCCAACCACCATTCCTATTTTTAGGTAAGACTAAAAACTAATAACTGAAAACCTTAACTTAACTAAAAAAAAGAAGGTTAGCTATGAGTCACATGCATGCATGGTGGTTGTTGAATGTTTAAGTTTTATCTTCCATTCAAATTCAAAATAACAGAACCTACCTATTTTGGCATCCACAATATAAACCTCAACAAGATCATCCATGAAGGGGAAGAAAGAAAAACAAACAAGGGAATTATTTTTTATTCTTATTGCTTGTACTTCTATTTTTCGAGATTGAGTTGGTATTCAGTCTACTTCTAAATAAGTACTCCGCGTTTTAAAGAGATGGTGAGTGAAGTGGTTCCAATTCCTTCAAGAGTTGAAAGCTTGGCTAAAAGTGGAATCCAAGTCATTCCTAAAGAGTATGTGAGGCCACAAGAAGAGTTAAATGGTATAGGAAACATCTTTGAGGAAGAGAAGAAAGATGAAGGACCTCAAGTACCGACGATTAATCTAAAAGAAATCGACTCAGAGGACAAGGAAATTCGTGAAAAATGCCACCAGGAGTTGAAGAAAGCAGCAGTGGAGTGGGGTGTCATGCACCTCGTTAACCATGGCATATCGGATGAGTTAATTGATCGTGTCAAGGTTGCTGGAGGTACCTTTTTTGATTTATCTGTTGAAGAGAAGGAGAAGTATGCTAATGATCAAGCTTCTGGTAATGTCCAAGGCTATGGCAGCAAGCTAGCAAATAGTGCTTGTGGTCAGCTTGAGTGGGAGGATTACTTCTTTCATTGTGTTTTCCCTGAGGATAAGCGCGACTTGGCCATCTGGCCTAAAACCCCTGCTGACTACATGTAAGCTTCTTTACATAGTTTCATGATTGCAGAGTTTTCAATCTTCTCTTTTTTGCTAATGGTGGTGTCCGGGCTCGCTTGCGCGTTGCCTCGAGTAATCCACCGAGGCCTACTACCTCCACCGACATAGGTGAAGGTGAATGTAGATAACCAACTGAGCTACTAAGATTCCTCAAGCTAAACATTTCTGTTTTGCAGTCCAGCAACAAGTGAATATGCCAAGCAGATCAGGAACCTAGCAACAAAGATTTTTGCAGTGCTTTCGATTGGGTTGGGATTGGAAGAAGGAAGACTAGAGAAGGAAGTTGGAGGCATGGAAGACTTGCTGCTTCAAATGAAGATTAACTACTACCCCAAATGCCCCCAACCAGAACTAGCACTTGGCGTCGAAGCTCATACTGATGTGAGTGCACTGACTTTCATCCTCCACAATATGGTCCCTGGCTTGCAACTCTTTTATGAAGGGAAGTGGGTAACTGCAAAGTGTGTGCCTAATTCCATAATCATGCACATTGGAGATACCATTGAAATCCTAAGCAATGGAAAGCACAAGAGCATTCTTCACAGAGGGGTTGTGAACAAAGAGAAAGTAAGGATTTCATGGGCTATTTTCTGTGAGCCTCCAAAGGAGAAGATTATGCTTAAGCCCCTACCTGAGACTGTCACCGAGGCTGAGCCATCTCAATTCCCACCTCGCACCTTTGCACAGCATATGGCACACAAGCTTTTCAAGAAGGATGATCACGATGCTGCTGCTGAACAAAAAGTATTCAAGAAGGATGATCAGGATTCTGCTGCTGTACACAAAGCCTCCGAAAAGGATGATCGCGATATTGTTGCGGAGCACATAGTCCTCAAGGAGGACAAACAGGATTCTGCTGCTGAACAGAAAGCCTTCAAGAAGGTTGATCAGGATATTGTTGCTGAGCGCAAAGTTCTCAAGGAGGACGAGCAGGATGCAGTTGCTGAGCTCAAAGTTTTCAAGAAGGATGATCAGGATGTTGTTACTGAGCATAAAGTCCTCAAGGATGTTCCTGCTAAAAAATCTGAATAGTTTCTCTTGTTGTCATACTCCGATGGTTGTTTATTTGTTGATCCCCTATTTTGTGTCCTCTGCGGTGTCTTTATTTAATAAGCATATCAACAACATTTCAAGCAATATCACCCCTTTGTATATGAGCAACACAACACCCTGTGGATTCTTTCATCAATAAAAACACAATTATTTTAGCGAAATAACTATCATTTGTTCAAATACACACACATCATATCTTTTCATGTTCAGCATGTTTCGTTGGAGAGTAAAGTGACCCTCAACTTGGTGCAGAAGCTTAATGAAGCTGATCACAGAAGTAAAAGGAATGTATGCTTACATGTTGAACAGAAAATTTCATCATTCACATTCAATTTGTCCCCGCAAGGGTTTATTTGAAAAGAAAGCTTCTAAGTTGTAAGTGAAAAGCTCTTCAAGTGCTTTAAAAGACTCTGGAGTTATAACAGCAACATGTGGAGACAGCACCACATTATCCAACCCAAACAATTCTTTTGGTACATGAGGTTCATTTTCATAAACATCAAGACCAGCACCGCCAATCTCACCTCTCTTCAGAAACTGAACCAATTCCTCCTCATCAATGAGTGCCCCTCGTCCAACATTTATGACAATACCTTCCTTCCCAAGGGCAGTCAGCACTTCTTTGCCAACTATGTGGTGTGTTTCTTTTGTTAAAGCACAACAAAGAATTAGAACATCACTGTTGATTGCAAGATCGTGAATATTTGAATGGAAAGGAAACGAAACATTGGGCTTCATCCTCTTTGAGGTGTATGCAATGCTGCAGCCAAAGGCCTCAAGTCTTTTACCAACCCTCGAACCAATGCTCCCTAAACCTACAATGCCCACTCGTTTTCCACCAACCTGTGTAAAAATACATGTTAAGTACAATGTCATCTTGCCAGTTCCCACAACTCCTTTACCGGCTTCAATAGCGCTTCTGTAAAATGACATAGAAACCATATACAAGAATGTCTTTTTTCTACTTAAGAAGAAAACTTTGTCCCCTCTATATTTACTCTTTGTATAGACTCTTCCAAAACCACATTTAACTATAATAGGTGGGGGAAAAAATTTAAGATTGGTGCCAACAATTCATTGAGGAACAAACAACTTGCTAAATTAAGAAGTCAACAAAGTGAAGCAAGACTTCAAATGAAAAATACTTAGTGAAATCCTATAGGTGGAGTTTGGAGAAAGTAGAGTATACAATGACCTTACCTTTAACTCGTGAAGGTAGAGAGAAATTGTTTCCAAAAGGCATTTGGTCCAAATGTTCCAAGTTTCTTCTTTTGAAAAGTTTCAATCGTTGATCATTAATCAAAAAAATTCATAAGGCATTGGACAAATCAAGAAGCTCTTTTTAATACATATTCCATCTGTTTTCAGTTCGCGACAGTCAAACTATATGAACTTGGACCATCTTAAGATGTATATTTTCATCATAATAATATAAAACGAATTACAATGTATAGTATTTTTTATATATAGTTTGATTTAAAATGTTGAATTAATCAAAATTAGTTTTGCCCAATATATCAGTCAAATTGATTCGAAGTGAAATGTGACGAGTAAAAGTGCATAAAAAATAAACAGAATCTAGTAATGATGAGCATATTTTAGAACAAAATTGACCTTAGAACCGAGGGGGAATTTTCCTTTAACAGGCCAAGAGCCAGCACGAACAAAACGGTCAGCAACAGATACACGACGGAGGACGTCAATCAATAGGCCGACCGCTAAGTCAGCGGCATCCTCGGAGAACGAATCTCCGGCGCCGGTGACGCGGATGCCACGGAGGCGACACTCGGCGAGGTCAAAATGGTCATATCCGGCGCTAGTTCCCACGATGCACTCCAAATTAGGGTACTTATCCAGGGTCTCCGAGGTGACTGGAGTAGGACCAAAACAGAGCATGACCCGAACCGAGCCGGAAAGGGGTGGAAGTGATGGGTCGGATTCGTCAAGCGGGTCGAAAACCCGGTACCGGGTTTGGAATTTGGATAAGAACGAATTTCCAAATCTCGGATAGCGATGGACGAGAAGTAGCCGGTGATTGGTGGTTTCCGGCGATTGATACTGATCGGAAGAAGCCATGTTCTAATTTTCTTGGAGTGCGTGTTGAATTACTGCTCAAATTTTCAGAGCCAACCAATGATATGTTAATAAAATTAACTCAAATGGATGAAACCTTTGTCAAAAACTTGTCTTCCTTTTTTTTTGTTGGGAAAACTACATGGCCATAAAATTTAAAATAATTATAAGTTCGTACTCAAATCCAAAATAATTCCTAAAATATTCATTCTCTCATAAATAATTACAGTCCATAACCCCATTCATTAAGGTGATAATTTTCGTTTAAGTAATACTAAATCGGTATCATATATACTGTATTGGTATCATTAAGATTGATAATTTCGCTTAACTAAATCAGTATATATATACTATATTGGTATCATTAAGGTTTCTTGTTCAGAAATTACTCATTAGTCAATGATACTATAAGAGTATATATATATATTGTTGTGGTATCATTAAGATTTCTTGTTCATAAATTATTCATTAGTCAATGATACTATAAGAGTATATATATATATATATATATTATGGTATCAAAATTATTTATTAGTCATTGACTAATGAATAGTTTCTTAACAACAAACCTTAATGATACCAATACAATATATATATATATATATTGATTTAGTATCAATTCAACGAAATTATCAGCCTTAATGATATCAATACAATATATATATACTGATTTAGTATCAATTCAACGAAATTATCAGCCTTAATGATACCAATATAGTATATATGATACTGATTTAGTATCAGTTAAGCGAAATTAGTAAATGGGGTATATAGTGTAATTATTTAGTGGGGTATGAATGTAAAGGGGTATATATTTGTAATTATTTTACTTTTATGGGGTATTTGCTTATTTTCCCCGAAAAAATCACCTAAATATACAACTTATTTTACCATATTTTCTAAATTTTCCTATCATTTGATAAAACTATAAAAATTCCTACTCTCTCCTATTCTCGAATACATTTACGCGGATACATCACTTTATGCGATGTATCGGGACATTGAGTGATGTATTTGAAACCGAGACACAGTGTATCGGGATGCGATATATTAGGACGTTTTAGAATGTATCCATATTCCATCAAATTTAAGATATTTTTGTAATTTGGAAAAGAATAGGAATAAGATGTAAGAGTAGGGATTTTTGTGTAAAATTCTTTTATTTTTTTATTTAAATCAAAAGTTTCAATCACATATCACGTATAATAGTATAATTTTTTTACAATGTTATATGTCAATAATAAATTGATATAGTTCAACAAAATTCAACACGTAGGTTTTTAGTTTAGCTGTCTCAACAAAATAAGATCACACTCTCTCCAATTATTATTTCCACTAAATTTTTATTTGTGCTACATATATTGCGTCAAGGAAGGTAACATATATTATTTAAAAATTACGTACAAATTACAATAATTAACAACTTAAAATATTTATAAATCACATCAAAATTTAATTGACTCTCTAATTTTATTTATGTCGCATCAACTGAGACATAACAGCACATGTGGCGGTCTGCCTGCTTCATCTGTGTGGTTCCACACTTACGTATATATTTGCCTATTTTTTTCTCTGTTTACTTTGTTTGTATTATTTTTTTATTTTTTATATATTTAAAAATTGCATAAAAATACTATAAATCTTGATAATTGACAACTAAATTAATATATTCATGTCACATAAAATGGGACAAGAGAAGTAACATGTATTATTTAATTTGAAAACTACGTAAAAAATATTGTAAATCTCAATAATTAACAACATATTGACTCTTCAAATTCTATTTGTGCTACATATATTGGGTATATATTATTTAAAAATTACGTAAAAATTATAATAATTAACAGCTTAAAATATTTAAAAATTATATTAAAATTTAATTGACTCTTTAAATTTTATATATATCACATAAAGTGAGACAAAAAAATATATTAGGCCCATGCTAGCACGGGCATTTATATCTAGTTACAAATATAAGGGACTATTTAATACTCCATGTAAAATAAAGATGACTTTTTAAGTCTTAACTATAAGGTAAAGGAATTATTTTAGACTTTTCACACTTCTTGTTGTTTGTAGCTTAAACAAGAAGATGTACATGGGCATCAGGCATGACAATTCATGTTCCAATTTACTAGCAATAACTTTCAAACAAAAATAACTTGACTCATCCCTCTAACGAAGTTCATTATCCAACTATTGGCGTTTCTTTAATAATGTTGTTTTTATTCGAGCAAAGTCACGTATGTTGTGAATACAAATACATTTCGATAATAGTATATTATGATTCTATTTATACACACTCAAAGTTCGAAGGTGTAAATGTGAAATGATGCCACGAATAAGTATTTACCAAATATAATTGAGGAGTACCTCACAAACTAGAACATGAAGCAGCCCAATTCCACAAGTTTTCACCTTTACTTTTGTCTTCCCAAACATGATAATGAAATTTCCTAGGAACATTAATCCCTACCCAAAAGTTAGCTTTTTAAAAATAAAATAAAATAATAATTAGTGTGTACATTTTTATTTTGTTTTATTTTTTGAAAAGAATATTAATACTGAGTGAATTAGAGAGTGCTTTAATTAGCTATGATTTACTTAAGATTAATAATGTGAAGAGACAGAGAAGGATACATTATTTCTGTAAATAATTCCTACAAAATAGGGATCAGAAATGTGGTCAATATCACAAAGAATAAAAAGTTATTATTTATATCTAAATAAAAATTGATGTTTTCGTAAAATAAAAAAAATGATAACAAGATTTATCATCCAACTTCAAGCAATATCACCCCTTTGTATAGGAGCAACACAACATCCCTTGGATTCTTTCATCAATACAACTACATGATAGAATGTATGTGTCCATGAACATTCACCGGATCAGGTCCCTGATGCAGAAAGTAAACAACAAGAGATAAAACAAACACAACAGTTTTACGTGAAAATCCCCTTACTTAAGGGAGGAGAAAATCACAACCTATACTCACAAGATTTTCAACTCAACTTTATTTACCTATAAAAGGTGCGAAGATTCAGATTACAAACTCTTGCAACATAGGAGTTAAAACTCTTTAATCCCTTCCCCCTTACTTGAAAACCCCCTTACTTAAGGGAGGAGAAAATCACAACCTATACTCACAAGATTTTCAACTCAACTTCATTTACCTATAAAAGGTGCGAAGATTCAGATTACAAACTCTTGCAACCTAGGAGTTAAAACTCTTTAATCCCTTCCCCCTTACTGTAGCAACTCTACTACCAGCTGTAAACTTCTAAGCAATAGCTCTATTGCGCACCCACTTAACCAACTAACGCTAGTCGATCTAGACTTCAAGAACCCAACATAGCTAACTCTAGCTAATCTTTGTTGTGTTCTAATATGACAAAATGATCTACTTCCTTTATAACTTAGAAATAGACCTTACAAGATTTCTCACTGAAAATACAAACTCTAGCAACAGCTAAGAACAAAGATAACGCTATCAAGTCCTACAACTGTTTTTGAGCAATATTCCATTGAGAGAGGCTTTTGCTTTTTGAAAATTTTATTTGCAAAAACTTGTGTGATAATGGAGAACAGACATATTATAGGATGAACACAAACACACAAAATAAGATGATCTCATTGGCTGAGGGCCTGCTGTACAGTGGGAGCCGTGCACCAACCATAGCAGGCTTTTTGGACAGCTGTAGTGTTTCTGTACGGAATTCTCAGCCTCATCAAGGATCAGGTCTAAAGTTTGTTCAATCATCAAAACTTAAAATAAAACTAGAATTATTTTCGCGAAATAGCTATTATTTGTTCATACACACATACATCATATCTTCTCTTGTTCAGCATGTTTCTCTACATGTTGAACAGAAAAATTCATCAGTCATATTCGATTTGTGCCTGCAAGGGTTTATTTGAAAAGAAAGCTTCTATGTTGTAAGTGAATAGTTCTTCAAGTGCTTCAAAAGACTCTGGAGTTGAAACAGCAATATGTGGAGACAACACCACGTTATCCAACACAAACAATTCTTTTGGCACATAAGGTTCATTTTCATAAACATCAAGACCAGCACCACCAATCTCACCTCTCTTCAGAAACTGAACCAATTCCTTCTCATCAACGAGTGCCCCTCGTCCAACATTTATAACAACGCCTTCCTTCCCGAGTGCAGTTAACACCTCTTTGTCAACTATGTGGTGTGTTTCTTTTGTTAAAGAACAACAAAGAATTAGAACATCACTGTTGATTGCAAGATCATGAATATTAGAATGGAAATGAAACGGAACATTGGGCTTCATCCTCTTTGAAGTGTATGCAATGATGCAACCAAAGGCTTCAAGTCTTTTACCAATCCTCGAACCAATGCTTCCTAAACCTACAATGCCCACTCGTTTTCCACCAACCTGTGAAAAAAACATGTTGAGTACAAAACAAAAAAATGCTCTCTACTACAGTGCATCACCAGAATTCGTACCCTTACCTCGTGGAGTATACAAAAATCTTATCCTTACCTCTTGCAGTAGAAAGGTTGTTTTCGAAAGATGTCAACTCATATCAAAGCAGATTTAAAAGGAGAAAATAAAAATAAAGAAGACATTGCGAATAATAGGAAACCATTTTAAAACATACAGACGATAATTGACATTTTGCAAATATATGCTTTCTTTAGAAATTGAAATGTTTTTTTTTTATTATTATCAGCAGCTCACAATCCAAGAAAAACATTGTCAACGTGCCTAAATCTTTTTAGAATAAGAGAGTGACACACTGTTAAAGTTTCAATCTTTGATCATTAATCACAACACATCATAAGACGCAATGGACAAATCAAGAAACTATTTTTAATACATACTTTATCCGTTCACTTTTACTTGTGACATTTTACTTCTCCAAACTCAAATTATATAGACTTTGATCAATATATTAAGAATTATTATCTTATAAAAAATCTAAATTAGCTTATCTCCAAATATAAGTCAAATTAAATTGACTCTCGTACCAATAAGGATTGTGGTGGAGTGACACATACTCCTTACTCCTTCATCCTTACTTAAATGTTTCAAATTGGATTCTTTTATTCTTAATCAGAGATCTCGGGTTTGAGTCGGTCTGAATACAGAGTTGTCTTCGTTAGGGAGCGTTCTACACTCAATATGAGACTTCACAGGACAAGTAAAAAATGAACGGAGTTAGTTTATAAAAAAGAAGTTTCGGAGTTACTTTGCTAGAAAACGTTTTACCCCTCAATGTGGACTTCCCGGCACACCGAAAGTGGGAAACCAAAAATGAATCGACTCCCCAAGAGTGTGAGTCGAGAAGTGAAACGTGACAACTAAAAATGAACGGAATCTAGTGATAATGAACATGTTTTATACTTTAACAAAACTGACCTTAGAACCGAGGGGGAATTTCCCTTTAATAGGCCAAGAGCCAGCACGAACAAATCGATCAGCAGCAGAGACACGGCGGAGGACGTCAATCATTAGGCCGACGGCGAAATCAGCGACATTATCGGAGAACGAATCTCCAGCTGTGGTGACGTGAATGCCACGTCGGCGACACTCGGCGAGGTCAAAATTGTCAAAACCGGCGCTAGTACCGACGATGCACTCCAAATTAGGGTACTTATCCAGGGTTTCCGAGGTGACCGTAGTAGAACCTATACAGAGCATGATCCGAACCGACCCGGAAAGGGGTAGAAATAATGGGTCGGATTCGTCAAGCGGGTCGAGTACCCGGTACAGGGTTTTGAGTTTGGGCAAGAACCTGTTTCCATATTTCGGAGACCGATGGAAGATAAGTAGTCGGAGATTGGTGGTTTCTGGCGATTGATGCTGATCGGAAGAAGCCATGTTCTATTAGTTCCAATTTAATTGGAGTTCGTATTGTGGGCCTCCCAACAATTTAGTACAATAATATGAGTTGTGATTCAGTGTTTCAGATCTCGAGTTTAAATTATGGGTATCAAAAAATTCAATCAAGAGTATGATTCAAATTTAATCAGATATGTGCTGCCAACCTGGAATAAGAAATTAAGATGTGTGAGGCTGAAAAGAAATTTACTTAAATTGATGAGCTAAAATTGAGGCGCCAACTACTTTATGACATTTTTATTAATGATGGTAGCCGGTAGGGGCCGTTTGATAGTTGGTTTAAGCTACACCACGTATGTATTAATTTACACCATGTTTGATTTATAAAGGCAAAAGACATAAATTGCCCCCTAAATTTGTATCCAAAAGTCATTTACACACTTAAACTAATGGGACTATCTATTACACACCTTAAGTACATAAAAATATATTTATTTCCTCCTTCCGTCACCCAACCCAAGACATTATGCCTAGAGTGTGAGTCACTCACCTCCTAGTGAAGCCACGAAATAAAAGACCCCAATCCGATTCATTTGACCCAAACCCGTTTCTTTTCACCCAAACCCGATTCTTTTCACCCAAATCCATTTTATTTTACCCTAGTCCATTTATTTCACCCACCCGTTTCCTTTCTCTAAGAATACCAAAACCTAATCGAAAAAAGTCGTCTGTAAATCCTAATTTTAGCTAAAGATTTCTTCGATTTTGTAGTGTTTTTGAACCATCCTTGTAATTTTAACCATTTAATCAAGTTTTCACTGTCATATTTGAAGAACATTGGTGTGTTGTCGATCGAGACGTTCATCGTTTGGTGGAAGCAAATCGGTGGTTACTGGAGTTTGGTGGGTACAATCGGGGAGTTCGTCGTTCATAGTTTGTTGTCGTCTCCATATCTGAAAGGTCAGTCAAACATCTCTAGGATTACTTCATAGTTCATACTTTTTAGCTTAGCGTTATTTCGTTTTTAATTTTTTTTCAAGTTTACTATATTCCGTCTTTCATTCACATGATTCCCCTTTGTTGTTGTATATGTTTTGTGACTTTGTCGTTGTTGTTGAGGGTCAACTGTTAACATTATTTTCAGGTTAAAATGTCTTTTGAATTGATTACTTTGAGATTTTACCACGGTGGTGTTATGAAGATTGGAAAAAAGGGATACAAGGGGAAACCATATCATGGTGGAGGAGTTTATGTGTTTTTAGATGTTGATATAGATAGGTTATCTTATTTTGAATTGAGGGGGTTGTTTGAAAGAGTTGGGGTATGAACCTGGACAGTGTGTGTTGTATGTGAAACTTCCTAGAAGCACTACTATGTTAGAAATTAAATCTGACTATGATACTACTTTAATTGCTGAGTGTTTGAGTCATGGAGATATTTTGGACTGTTTTGTGTGTCACTTTGTTGCTGATCCAGTTTTGGTCCCATCTTTATTGGAATATGGGGAAAGTGGAGTAGGTGAGGGAGCATCTCAAAACAGTGGGCCTAATGCATCTTTTGATGCTGAATTAGAACCAACACATGAGGCCCAAGAAAATGCCTCAAACCCTGCCCCTGCTCATGCCTTTGCCCCTGCCAATTCAAATACATCTTCTCATGTACACTCTTTCACTGCTCCAAATACTCTTCTTCCTACTCATCAAACTCCAACCCCTATCCATACTTCTACTGATCCAACTCTTGACCCTGTCCATCCTTCCTCTGATCCAATCCCTAATCCTGTCCATCATTCTAATGAACAAGATTCAGATAGAGAATCATTGAATGAGGGGGGGGGGATTTAATGGGAGTGATGTAGATGATGAGCTAAGAAGTTTTGTGGAGGAAATGACTAAAAGAAAGAGAAGGAAAAGGGGAGAAAGAGCTCCATTGCCTGATCATGTCAAGTTAGGAACAAAAAAAATGGCCAGATATTGGGTATGATGAATCTACAAGTGGTAATAGAAACAACTTAGAAGGCAAGCTAGCTGGTGATGAGCCTTATTATCCCTCAGATAAAGCTGCCAGTTTTGAAACAGATCCAGATGCTTTCAGTGATGATGAAGAAGAGGTTCAACAAAGAGA